>CBVK0100830977.1:0-11242 GCA_900067695.1 Picea abies
ATATTAAGCATTGAAGGAATTACACATCTCTCTCATATGGAGAAGTAGAAAGAATCTATGTGCCCAATAACAAGTCTTTTACTTTCAATTACTCTTTCTCTATATAAAGTTGATATAAAATTATGAATGTTGATATAAAACTATTTTACTTAAAGTGAACGTTAAAATATTTTTTAAATGCAACCTGTAAACTTTTAATTGTTATATATTTCAATGTGGGCCATGAATCTTACTGGGATGTAGAAAACATCTTTCCCAACAATAAATAAATGCTCATTACAAAATTATTATTAATTCTTTTTAATATAATGAAATTTTAATTTATTAAAATTATAAAGTTCTTCATAAAAGTGATTTGAATTGAAATTTAATTAGTTGATTCATTGTTTTTTAGATATTAGCATATTGACTATCAAATTGTTTAATAGATATCAGTGCTATTATAAGGTTTTGAGAACTAGGTATGGGTAAAAGGTTTTGAGTACCTATGAGTAAGAGGTTTTGAGCACCAAGATTGGATCTAATAGCCTTGGTTGAGAGAGGAAACCTCTACCTTAGGCCCTAAATGAATCTTCTAGGAATCCAAGGGCAACAATTATACCTCAACCACCGTAGATGGCCTCCTAAATGTATTCTTAGCATTGTGTGCGGATATTGATACCGTTAGGAAATTTGGATCTCTAGGGATGGGTGTAACATCCCTTGACATAGTTGAGGTAGTAAACATGAGTTGTAGGCATGGAAGGAAGATTATAGGCATCCAAGGATAAGAATTATGCATCAAACCATAACACATGACCTCTTAAGTGGATCTTTAACATTGGAATTAGGATATGGGAGGAATTGAGAGTTTTTTAGCACCAAGTATGTGTCTCAAGGCCTTAGACATGGTCAAGGGAGTAAACTTGAGCCTTGGTTCATAAAGGAAGCCTTTACACATCTAGGGTTGAGAAATATGCCCTGAACCACCACAAATGACCACTTAAGGGTGTGCTTGTCCAATGAGTGGGGATACTAGTGCATTAGGAGGTTTCAAGCACTTGACATGAGTTTGAAGGTTTTGTACATGCTTATGGGAGGAAACTGAATCCTTAGGAAAGAAATTAATATTTAATCATCGAGGGATGAGAAAGACACCTCAAACCACCACACTTGACCTAGTGAATGTATCCTTCAACTATGAGTTGGGAAACTGATGAAATTAGGATAATTGTCATATTAGGTATGGGTCTTGGGGTTGGTAACATGGTCAGGGAAGAAAACCAAGGCCTTATACCCTAAAGGGCCAATAACGACACCTCGAGTGACCATACATGAGCTCCCAAGGGTATCCTTGGCCTCCAAGAGAGGATATAGATGAAATTAGGATATTTTCAACACTAGGCATATGGCTCAAGACCTTGGACATGGTTGAGGGAATAATATGGAGACATAGGCCATAAAGGAAGCATTTAGACATATTGATGAAATTAATATTTTTTCAACACTACTCATAGGTCTTGGGGTCCTAGACATGGTTAGGGAAAGAATATTGAGACACAGACCGTAAAGGAAGCTTCTAGGTGTCTAGGGCTATGAACGAAAAACTCATATTGCCACATAGGTCCTCCCCAAGTGTATCCTTGTCTTTCGAGTGGTGATATGTAAAACATTAAGATATTTTGAGCTCCATATATGCGTCTTGAGGCCTTTTACATGGTCAAGGGTGAATATGTAGGCATATGAACCTAAAGAAAGACTCTAAGAATCCATGGCCATCGACAACACCTTGAATCACCCCACATGACCTCTTAAGGTTATCCTTTTCTCCTGGTGGGGATATAGGTGACATTATGAGTTTTTGGACACTAGGTATGAGTCTCAAAGACTTGGACAATATGGAGGGAGGAAACCTAGGTCTTATAACCTAAAGAAATATTCTAAGAATTTTGGTTCAGGAATTATTCTTTAATCCACCACACATGACCTCAAAAGCGTATCCTTTGCCTCCAAATAGAGATATTGTTGATATTAGGAAGTTTTGAGTTCTAGGTATGGATCAAGAGGCCCTAGACATAATTGGTGAAGAAAAACTAAGCCTTAGACCCTAAGTGAATATTATAGGAATCTAGGCCCAATAATGACACCTCAAACCAGAACACATGACCTTTTGAGTGGATATTTGGCCTCTATGTGGGGATATGGCTAAATTGTTATGAGATTTTGATTAGAATTTATGGGTCATGAGGCCTCAATACAATTGAGGGAGGAGACCTTGGACTTAGACCCCAAAGGAATATTTTGTGCATCAAAGGAAAAAAATACCTGAAACTGACACACATGACCTCCCAAGGGGATCCTTTCCCTCTAAGTGGGAATATTGGCACCATTAGTATTTTTTTATAACTAGGTATTATTCTAAAGCCCTTAAACAAGTTCAAGCAATAAAAATTAGGTATTAAGCCTAAAATATAACTTCTAGGGTTGAAGTTCTATGAATGAGGCCTTGATTCACCACACATAACCCCTTTGTGGGATATTTGGCCTTTGAGAGACTATATTGGCACCATTAGAAGGTTTTCATGAGAGCCAATGATGGGTCATAGGGCCATGGACATGGTTGAGGTGGGAAAATCAAGCCTTAGGAAGTAATGTACGATTTTGGGCATCTAACTTAGAGAAACATTCCATGAATGATTGCACCTGACCTCCTTAGAGTATCATACGCCTCCTATTTTGGATATGGGAACCATTCAAAACATTTGAGCACTAGGTACAAGTCTCAATGCCTTAACTATGATCAAAGAATGAAACTTGGGCCTTAGGCTCTAAAGGTAGTTTCTAAGGCTCAAGGGCCATAATCAAGGCCCCAAACCACCACACATGACCTCTATATGAATTTGTTAGCCTACGAGAGATGATATGACCTCAATTAGAAGGTTTTTAGTGCTAGGCATGGGTCATGGGATCCTAAACATGGTTAGGATATGAATCTTAGGCCTTGGGCCCTGACTAAATATTTTATGCATCCATGACAATTAATGTCACCATGAACCACCACACATGATTTCTTGAGGGTGTCATTGGCCTCGACTGGGGATATGAACACCATTAGGGTTTTTTGAGTACTAAGTATGGGTGTGAGGATTTCAACCATTGTCAATGGAGGAAGCTCAAGAATTAGGCTCTAAAGGTAAGGTCTAGGGCCCAACATCCATGAATGACACCTTTAGCTACAACATATGACCTCTCAAGGGGATCTTTGGCTATTGAGTGAGGATATGGGAACCATTCAGATATTTTGAGTAGTAGGTATGGGTGTTGGGGCCTTGGACATGGATGGGGGAGGAAACTTGAGCATTAGGCCCTGCATGAAGCTTCTTTTCATCCAAGGCAAAGAATGATATGTTGGACTGCTGCAAAGGACCTTTGTAGGATATTATTATCCTCTTGGTGAGTATATTAGTACCATTTTAATATATTTTCAGTACTAAGTGTGGGTCTTGGGGCCCTAAACATGGTCGAGGGAAAAAACCTAGGCCTTAGGCCTTGAGGGAAACTTCTAAGCATTTGGGGCTAATAAAGATGCCTTAAAACATCAAACCTTCCTAGTTAAGGGAATCATTTACCTTTGAGAGGGGTTATGGCTGCCACTAGAATTTGTTTAACACTAGGTATGGGTTTGATGGCCCTAGACATGGTAAGGGGAGGAAACCTAGGCCTTAGGCCATAAAAGTGGCTTCTAGGTAGTGAAGGCTGAGAAGGACACCTTGAACAATCGCACATGGTCTCTCAAGGGTATGATTATCCTATTATGTGGGATATTAGTGCCATTAGATGGTTTTGAGAAGTAGGTATCAATCTTGGGTTCTTGGCCATGATCGAGGGAGGAAGCCCCTGATTTATTCCCTAGTAGACGATTTAAGGCATCTAGGACCATGAATGATTCATTAAAACACCACACATGACCTCTCAATGGTATCCTTGGCCTTCAAGAGGGAATGTTGAGTCCTTTAGGAAGTTTTGAGAATTAGGTATTGGTCTCAAGGTTTGAACATGGTTGAAGGAGGAGACCCAAGCCTTCTCCCCTAAAGGAAGTTTTTAGGAATCTAGGACTAAACACAACACCTCATACCACCATAGATGATTACTCAAGGATAATCTTTCTACATGAGACAAAATATTGGAGATAGCACTAGGTATGACTATTAGGGCCCTAGGCATGGTTGGGGAAGGAAGCTTAGGCCTTAGGCCCTAAAGGAAGCTTCTAGCAATCTAAGACCAAGAATAACACCTTAAAGCATCACAAACGACGTCCTGAGGGTATATGTAGCTTCAAGTGGGGATATGTACACCATTAGGAATTTTTGAGCACTAAGTATAAGTCTCAAATCTCTAGACATGATTGGGGAATAAAACCTAAGCCATCGACTATAAACATCTAAATCCATGAACGATGCCTAAGAGCACCACATATAACCTCTCGAGAATACCCTTAGTCCCAACATGGGGATATCAATTTCATTAAGAAGTTGTGAACACTAAACATGAGTCTCAAAGCCATAAACATTGCTATGGGAAAAAACTCACACCTTAGACCCTACATAAATCTCATAAATATCTATGGTGAAAAACAATACCTAAAATCACCACACATCACCTCCCAAAAGTATCCTTAACATTTATGTTTTAGATATTTTATTATATTTCATTTAGTTATACATAATGTCAACAAACATTTGATTTTTCACTCACGTAAGAGTACGATACAATAAAATAACAATCTTTACTTACAAACAAAATTTAATTACTAATAACAAACTCGTGAAATGTTCCTTACCCATCATGCTAACTTGTGCTAACTTTCCTTATCCAAACTTAATCAATATCTTTGTAATATCTACTTGCCTTAACTTACATAGTGAGATTTCTTCTCTTTTGATTTTGATTATCCCACAAAATGTTGTACTCTTAGTCGAGGAAAGAATTCTACATTTACAATGATATAGTTACAAGCACATAAAATTTTAACTCACATAGTAAGATTTCTTTCTCTTTTAATTATAGTACAAAATGTTGTACTCTTATGAGAGAAAACAATTCTACATACACAATGATACAGTTACAAACACATAAATTTTAACAAAAATACTTGTACTAAATTCAAGACTAATGCAAATGAGTTCAACTTTTATTTGAAATAATGTACTTATTATATTTTAACAAAAATACTTGTAATAAATTCAAGACTAATGCAAATGAATTCAACGTTTATTCGAAATAATGTACTTATTATTTTTCTATATTATTTATTAAATGCCTAGCCCATTAATATATATATATATATATATATATAACTAATTACTATTTATTAAATGATTTTTTTATATTTATTTTTAGTTATTATTTGTTTTTTTAGATTAATAATTTTTACTTAGGAAATTTATATTAAATGACATAGAAATAAATAAATAAATAAATATATATATAAAGTAATTTTCCAATACATATAGATTAGAAGCCATTACAATATATTTATTATGAGCTTTATTCATATTATTATGGGAATTGAACAAGAAGATAACAAACATTTCTTACAACCATCCAAGCTACACCCAATTAACACACACATATAATTAAAAAATAGCATGCTGTCATACTCTTTTACTTAATAAAATTGGATTACAGGACATATAATTAATTTACTATTTTTCATATATATAAAATTTAAAACTAGCATACTTTTAAATTCAATTTTTTTTAATTGTAATTTAATCATTCTAATTTATATTTTTAATATTTATAAAAATATTTATAATATTATATATTTGTAGAAATAATAATAATAACAATAACAATAACATACAAATAAAATAATAATAATAATAATAATAATAATAATTAATACCAAATAAGTTTATGAAACTCCCACCCCTAAGTGCAACGATTTGAACCTGTGATTATCACATAATAAACTATTCTTTTGTTGTAATTTAATTATTTTAATTTATATTCTTAATATTTATAAAAATATTTATAAAACATTTATATTATTACAGATATTCTTATATACTAAACTAAATTGTACTGTAATAATTTTTTAATAAATATTTAATAAAAAAAATACAATAAAACAAAAACAAAAAAATCACAAATCTTTATTTTTCAAATATTTAATAAAATAAAAAAAATCACAAGATTCCTTAGCAAAGAAAATCATTTTATATAACATTTAACTTGTTGGATTGAGATGTGCTTTTTATAAATAGGTAAGAAGGAGATGTGTAATTCCTTTCATGTTTAATATGAAGTTGATATGTAACATTTAAAAAGAAATTAATAATAACAAAAAAATTCAATATCTATTATAAATAAAATATTTCAATATCTATATTAAGTAAAATATTTCAATATCAACTTTATATATAATCATAAAGAAATAAAAATAAAAATAAAAATATTTATGGTTAAAACATTTTAATGGTGGGTTCACATTGCTTAGTATGAGGGACATGTGTAATTTCTTCTATACTCAATATGAAGTTAACAAGTGGTAGTGGTGATGGTGTGTGTGCCCATCTTCACTTTGGATCTACCATATATCAAAGCAAATCAAATTCATCAAGATGAAAATCTTTTTTACATTAAAAAAAAAAAAAAAAATATTTACACCTTAAAAAATTACTAACCATATTAACCATATAAAATTTAGATAACTTTAAACTAGTTGATTCATAACTCTATAAACCTTTGCTTAATATTTTTTTTTACGTGGAGAAATATCACCACATTCACAAAGAAAAGAAAGGATCGACGGTAATATGCATGAAGGAAAATCGATCGAGGAAGATTCGTTGAGGGATACATGGAGTCATATCGGTTGAAAGTGATCTGTTATATGATGAGGGATACATGGAGTCATATCGGTTGAAAGTGATCTGTTATATGAGGGAGAGAGTGACTCTCTAAGAGTAAATTACAATTACATAAAATCGAAGGGGGCGGATGAAAGGAATTTAATTGAAAATAGATTCAGCTCGTGAGAGCTGACATTTTTATTCAATTTTTTTCATTTTTCATGCTTATTATTTGTGTGGTGATCCTTAATGTATATATAAGGAAAATAACTTTTTATTGTATATATTGGTATGCAAAAGTCTTTTGGAGGTATATTCATAATTCGTTGCTATGAGGATGGGTGATGAAGTTTAAATACTTTGGATCTATTTTAATGGAAGATTGGTTTCATGTTTCTAGAAAATCGATTAAGAATTTTTTCATTATTTGGAGAGTTTTGGTGGATTTCTTTTTCTTAGTGGGAAAATAGACTTTATGGAGGAAAGGTAACAAGAGAAAAATCCGTGTAGGGAGGATTCATGGGTCAGAGATGAAGATGACTACAGGCTCTTCGATGACATGTGGTTGAGCCCCTCTAATCAAGATATAGGATGCTATAGGCCTAAACCTGGACATTCCTGGTAGAAGCAGATGAAAATTTGAAATTGACTTGGGTCTAGTTGACAAACAGGCCGAGAAATGACATCGTTTTGTTGGTAAGTTATGCTCTAACCATATCAAACTTGATGAAGCAGAACAAGACACCATGGCTTTGTCCAAGAATCCTCGAACAAGGGAGTTTACTACTAAACTTGGTTATGAAGCACACCTGGATTATGATGCTTCAGATCCCCCCCCTTAGTAGCGGGATCAAGTCTCGAAGGATAGTTTTTTTTTATAGTTATCCCTAAAGAATAATCTCTTAATTTGGGAAAATTTGTTAAAACATGGGTGGAAAGGCCCCAAAAAATGTGATTTGTGTAAACTAGGTTCTGAATCGGGGACCCAACAATGGATTGTTTGGGTTCCCTTCCCCACCTCTTTGTGTCTTACATTTGGTGGGCTTGTAACCTGAAAATTTTCCTGGATAAACTTATCCCTAAGGAGTTAGTGGTGGGACTTATTCATAAGAACAACATGGAATTCAAATGAAATCCCGAACGAAAGAAAGTTAGAGTGTTGATCATGCCACCTCTGGATCTCAAGACCCCATGGGGGTTTTTCAATGGTACCATTCAAGGACATCCTCCAAGATGTGGAGTTGGTGTCGTTTTGTATGAAAATTCTCACCATTATTTTTTTATCCATTACGCTCCTGGGTCAAGGTCCAATTTCAAAGAATAATTTTCAACTCTTTACTCTTTGTCATTCTTTGTCAATTATTGAGGAATCAAGCAACTCTAGGTGTCGGGGGATTCCCAAGTAGTAATTAATTGGGAAAATGGTAAGGAAAAAGTGGATATTTTATGCTTACAACATTTTCCGTCTCAAATGCACATGCTTATTCAAAACCTCAAGTGGAAATCTCTCTCGCATATCTACAGGGAGCTCAACCAAAAATCAGACCAGTTATCCAAGGAAACATTGGAATGTTGCATGGGATGTTTCTATGTGCAGAAGTTCGTGGGCGACCAAGAACTCAAAAACATGGAGTTTCATTTTTAATTTTTTTGGTCCTAGTCTTACTCTGTTTGAAATCTCAAATGGTTTTGTTTAGCATATTATGATGATGGGATCAAGGAGTTTCCATATTGTATTTTGAAAAGATCCTTTGGATGTATCGTTTCAATAATGGTGGAATTTGATGACTCTGAAGACTTATGCATATAAAATATAGTTTTATTCATAGTTGTAATGATTCTCATGTTTTTGAAATAAGGATGGACTTACTTTCTCTATTGAGTGTCAAAAAATGATTGGTTTGTATTGACCTATAGTTTTTAGAACTAGTCTTTTGAAGGGCCATTGAGATTGTATCCATGTATATCCTTTTTTTTCCAAAGAATTTTTTTATAGTTGTATAAATTATTTGGAGACATCAAGGATAAAGGATCTATTACTAAATACTTTGATTCTTTATTCGAGGTATGAGATTCTTCTATGATAAAAGAAAATAAACACCTCAACCATAAAACAAGGGTTTAAAGGATGTTGACTTCTTCTTTAGATAGATTTAACACATTTTTTAAATGTAATATTATTGAATCATAAATTTCTTATCACAACTTTGGAAGAATATTTTTATAAAATTGAAAACAATTGTCATTACATTTCTTCTTTAAATTACTAAAAATATATTTTTAGACTTTATTGAAATTAACTAATGCTTGAATTAATATAATTTCCCATCCTTTCAAAGTGTAGAAATTGTTTAAGATCTTATAAGCCACTGCAAAGAGAACATGAAGCTTTAGGGTTAAGAGTGGAATTGGACAATAATTTTGACATGCCTTGGTGTACTCATTAATGGAAAAAAATCATTTTTGTTGATAGCATAAGAAAATCCAACACAAAGATAATCAAAGGAAAATGAAAAACCATTGGTGGAACACATAGACCGAATGGTCAAATTCATGATTGTATAAGGCAATGGTGTGTTGTATTTTCACACGAAACCTTGAGCACCCTATGGTATTGTGTATATAACTTATTTCAAAATACTTTTTAGGTAGCCCAAGTTAAGATTAAAAAATGATTGTGTTATTTTATAATATTAAGTGTGGTATTGTGGATATAACTTATTTCAAAATACCTTTTAGGTAGCCCAAGTCAAGATTAAAAGATGATTGTGTTATTTTATAACATTAAGGGGTGGGGGTCTCCTAAACATAAATAGAATGCCCTAGATAGTTTGGTTCGAATCAAAACCCTTGATGTACTTTTAGCTTAAGAAAAAATGCTTGCAAGGGAGATAACTATTAGAAATTTGTCTTCCATCCTAAAAGGTCTATCCTTTGTTTCCTTATTTTCAATGATATTGTAGGTACAAGTCTAAAGGCTACGACATTGCATAGAACCAAAGTTTTTTACAACAAAACTCTAATTACTCTCCCTCTAGAATGTGGATAGCATTGATGTCAAAGGAGTAAGGGATGGTGTTTACAATTTGTGACATTTATGGGCCATATGTTGATATGTCACATTTGGAATTTCATATTTAATACATATTTTTAGTTATAAGTTAATAAATACACCAAAATCCTTGAATATCATACAACTTTTTTTTATTTAAATGTTGGGTAATTAAAGTTGACAATGTCAAATAACATTAGATTTATCTTCTCTAAAACTATTTAAAGACATTGTTAGATAAATAAAAGATAAAAAACCTATTTGAAACCAATTTTTACACTTTTCATGTTTATCTAATTGAACATCTCATCGTATTTATTGAAACATGTTCCTCCACCTTGGACACTTTTGCTTTGAATTCTAGTTTATTTGGATCCCATGCCCACCTATAAACCTTTCTATTCCATCGTTGGGTTTCTTGGAGGCCTGCGCCTCCAACCTAGACACTTTTGTTTTCGAGTCTAATTCCTTTAGCTCCCACACTCACCGAGAATCCTCTTTCATTATCACTTTGGATTCTATTTTGAAGTTTTTACTTCCACCTCAAAGACCTTCAACACTTTTACAAAAAGAACCACTCTTTTGCTTCAGATTTCATGGCCACCCTCCCTCCACCTCGTTGCATCTCCAAAAGAAAATGAAGTGTCTAATTCCTACCTCATGCCTCCACCCCTCACGATATCAAACACCCCTCATGATATCAAAGACTTCATGGACTCCCACCCCTCAGGATATCAAAGAATTTATGCACTCCCAACGTGGTTTAGTGTCATGGTTTTCAATTAGACACACATATCTCTCTCCCTAAGTATGGCGGTCTCTCCCTAAGTTGCATTGCATGCCTCATGCAGGGAGAATCATTGGATTCATGGATTGACAATCTTACCACATATTTTAAAGCTTGCTCCAATGAAAGGTCTAAGGGTTTTCACTTATGAGTTACCACATATTTTTAAATCTTGCTCCAATAGAAGGTTTAAGGGTTTTCACTTATGAAATAATTGTGAGTGCTGTGTGTTGGTGGGATATTAAAAAATTCTTCTAATTTTACTAGATATTAATAAATACCATCCAAGAAATTGTGAGTGCTGTGTGTTAGTGGGATATTAAAAAATTCTTCTAATTTTACTAGATATTAATAAATGCCATCCAAATTTTTTATATTGAAACTTCTTCATAAATTCAAATATTGATAAATATCATCCAAAATCTTTTTATTGAAACCTCTCCCATAAATTCAAACATAAACATTAAATCCAATCCAAACATACAAACCAAAATCCTTTTATTAAAACTCCTCCCCGTAAATCCAAACATACAGACTGAAAAGACGGTAAATCCAATCCAAACATAC
>CBVK0100830981.1:0-16330 GCA_900067695.1 Picea abies
GAGGTAACCATCTTGCATAAAATATTCACCTTGATTAAGATCCATGTTCCAACGACTTGATTCTTCAATTGTAAAGCAATCTCCCGAAAATCATTATCATATGCATAGAGATCATTTAATGCAGCAAACCCAATTACTTGATTTTCCATGGTTGTTAAAAGAACAGTGCGACGACTCAAAGCATCTACAACTTGATTATGTCATCTTGATTTGTGCTTCAAAACAAAGGTGTAGCCTTGTAAGAAAGAGACCCGTTTTTCATGTCTATTGTTCAATTGATTTTGCATGTTCACATATTTTAATGCAATATGATCGGTAAATAACACAAACTCCTTCAACACTAGATAATGTCTCCAATGTCACAATTCTTGCATAATTGCATAAAATTCTACATCATATGTGGGGTAGTTATTTCTTACCTCATTCGATTTTTCACTAAAGAATGCAATTGGTCTACCTGCTTGGCTAAGTACAGCTCCAATACCTACATGTGAAGCATCATAGTCTACCTCAAAAACTTTATCAAAATTTTGTAAGGCTAATATGGGTGCCTCAATTACCTTCTTCTTCAAAAACTTAAAACTTTCCTCAGCTTCCTTAGTCCACATGAATGTCTTGCCTTTGGTGCAATCTGTTATGGGTGCTACAATACTACTAAAATTTCAAATAAATTTTCTATAAAAGGTGGCCAGCCCATGAAAAATTCTTACCTCTGTGATGCTCGTGGGACTAGGGCACTCCAAAATTGCTCTGACCTTCTCTGAATCCATATTGAATCCATATTCCGAGATGACAAAACCTAGGAATAAGAAACTTTCTTCCAGGAAACTACATTTCTTCAGGTTTGCATAAAGTTGATGTTTTCTCATTGCATCCAATATAATTTTTAAATGTTGCAAGTGATCTTCTTTTTTGTTACTGAAAACTAGGATGTGATCAAAATACACAAAAACAAACTTACCAATATAAGGTTGAAGCATAGTATTCACCATCCGCATGAAAGTATTAGGAGCATTGGACAACCCGAATGGCATTACCATCCATTCATATAATCCACCCCCGGTATTGAAGGCAATTTTCCATTCATCCCCTTCACGAATTTGGATTTGGTGGTATCCACTTCGCAAACCAATCTTACTAAAATGTTTAGCTCCAGCTAGCACATCCATCATGTCATCCAACCACGGTATATGAAACCTATATTTGATGGTAATTTTATTGATTGATTTGTTATCTATGCACATCCTCCATGTATAATCCTTTTTTGGAGTCAACAATGTTGATGCATCACATGGACTCATGCTTTCTCTTACCAAACCTTTCTTTATGAGTTCCGTCACTTGTCGATTGAGCTTTGCATGTTGTGTAGGAGTCATCCTATATGATGCTTGATTAGGTAAAGATGATCCCAGGATCAAATCAATGTAATGTTGAATATCCCTCTTTGGTGGAAGACCATCAGGAAGTTCATTAGGGATAACATCAACATATTATTCTAGTAACTTGGCCACTTCAGTAGGAATTGGTATGTCTTCCACAGTTCATTTTTGCATAATTAAAGAATAGTAGAATCCGGTTTCCTTTGTTTCCTTAACAAACTCTCTTTATGACAACATATTCTCATTTTTTCCATCATCCTTAAGGGGAAATAAGATGACTTTTGATCCATCCTTCCAAAAGGTGCAGGTATTTTTTTCCTCCATCATGTATGAATTTTATGTCATATTGCCAAGGCCTCCCCAATAACATATGGAATGCATCCATCAGAATGACATCACACCATACTTCATCTTTATAAGTCTTACCCATGGAATACTTGATCAAACATCTTTTATTAATGGTGGCTTCATTCCCCTTTTTGAACCATGCAATTTGGTAAGGATGGAGATGTGTTTCATAGCGTAATTTCAACTTATCTACTATCTCTTTGGAAACCATATTCTCACAATTGCCACTATCAATAAAAACTTGACATACCTTTCCCCTAGAAGTGCATCTGGTTCAAAAAATATTTGTTCAAAGAAAATAATATTAATTGTTCTTCTTCATGTTCTATATGTTGATCTACATTTCCTTTGTTTGTCTCCTCATCATACACCTATGTTTGTATTATTCTATGACTAGCCAACATTCTTGTTAGATCTTCTACTTTCCTTTGGAGGTTTTTCATGTCTCTGTGCATCTGAGAAAGAACTTCTCTTCCTCTTCCTCTCCCAACCATCTTCTCTCTATGATACCAAATGATGTAGCCAAAGCCTAATATTTATTCACAAGATCAAATAAACCATGAAAACACAAGAGAATGGAAAAAAACTCTCTTTTATTCCTTCTCCACCCTAACTATTACAATCGAAGTTCAACCCCTTATAATTACTATCTAGGATTTTCGAAAACAATTAATTTTAGAAAAATGACTATTTATTAGAAAAATAGTTAAATTTAGAAAATTCTTGCATGAATCTAAAAATGACCACTAACTAAGAGATAACTAGCGTGACACTATTTTTCAACTTAATTTTCTAATTAAGCTCATAAACTAAGAGATAAATGATAATTGAAACATTAAAAATTCTCGTAAAAGCACTAAAACCCCAATTTGAGGCCTTATATGAAGGAAGTTGGCCTTGAAAAAGTGTTGAAATGATTTCCCATTAGATAGATCCGATCGACACAGCAATGAACTCTTCGATACACAACCTCCTATAAAATTTCATCCCAAACGAATAACTGAGTCAAAAGATATGACCTTCGAAAAATCCCCAAAAAATCCCTGCATCAAGTCACCCCTTGGACAGTTGTGAGAGGTGTGTGATTTAGAACATGGTTGTCAGAATTCATGGATTCAACACAAAATTGTGGGGTAAGACCTCTAGAATGGATCATGCAATTGGACATCTCTTTCAAGGTACAAATTTTCCTTTCAACAACACCATTTTGTTGCGGATAGTAGGGTATAGTATGTTGCAGTTAAATACCTTGAATTTCAAAATAGTCTTCAATTCTATAGTTTACATATTCATGACCATTATCTATTCATAAGAATTTGATAGAATTTCCAGATTGATTTTCAACTAAAGCTTTGAACATAACAAAAGTGTCAAAAGCCTCACTTTTGTTCTTTAAGAAGCAGACTGGCACGTCTAGAGTAGTCATCAATGAATGTAATAAAATAGTGGGTTCTTTGAAAAGAAAAGGTATAAAAGGGCTTGGAACATCACTTTGAAAGATTTTAAGAGATTCTAAAGATATCCAATATTTTCCTTTATCAAAAGTATCTTGAGGATGCTTTCCAAGAACACGGCTAGTGAAAAGACCATCAAAAAAGGAGATAGGTGGGAGATGAATGACATACTTTTTCTTACTTAGTTGATGAATCTAGTGATAGTTTTAGTGACCAAATTGTTCATTCCATAATTTACATAATTGATTTTAGTGAACAAGTAATACATTTATAGAGGAATCCCGCACAAAAATGAGAAAATGAGTACAAGCGTGCATGATAATCCACTTTCTCTATGGAAACAATTAATGAGGTATCCTCAATTTTACAAACAGTAATAAAATCGAGAGTAAACAAAATTTCATTCCCTAAACCATAATTTGTAATATCATCAATTGAGAGTAAATTAGTGAAATATTAGGAACATATAGAACGTTATCGATGATTCCATCTATCATCTCAATGGAACCTTTCCCATGAACATCCAAAGGTGAATATTTTCCCATAAAAATAAGATTCATATTGCATGAATTAATTGAAGAAAACAATTATTATATGCATCCATGTGATGGGTTTCTCCATAATCAAATATCCATTCAAGTGGGGAATGACTTGTAGTCGTAGAGAGGGATTTAGTGTTTCTTTGATCATTGATAGAAGAATATAGATTGACATGTAATTTTGTTTCTTCATTTATAAAGAAAAGACAACCAATTTCTTTAAGCAATGAGATTCTAGATTACCCTCGTTTCCACAAAAGGAACTTTTGAGAGTACTTTCTTACCTTCAGAATATTTCTTGGGTGACTGATTTGAAGAGCTACACTCCTTTGTACCTTGTGTTTGTTTCCATTTTGATTTTTTTTTATGTTGTATTCTTTAATTTGAAGATAATTTAGCTACAGGAGCATGAGAATTTTAATTTTTGGAGCTAAGACAACCCATTTGAATGAGTTTATCTTTCTCATGAGTAAGTTGTTTAGAAAAAGCATCAAAAGTCGGAATTGCAAAATTTGGACCCAAGGAATCGGTAGTTGAATAAAATGTGGAAACAAACACTAAATAGGCCCCACCTAACTTGGAGAGAAGACAAAATGAGTTGTTCCCTTTTCTCAATATTACATTCTTTTAATTGAAGTCAAAGAGAATTGAATCTGAAAATGAAATCTTGAATAACATCAAAATTATTAAGATTGAGACCGATTGATTCATTTTCCAATTGATGAACATGAATTGAAAATAGTTGATCAATTTGCCTCCATGTTTCATTAGGAGTATTTATGCCTTCAATATGGAACAATAGTTTGAGTGAAAGAGATAAACATATTAAACCTAATGTGTTGGAAAAACATTTTGTGTGGGTTCTTGTTCTGTACCAATAGTAACCCTGTATAAAACTTTAATCCACAATAAAACAACCATTGCATATTTCCAAGTAAAGTAGTTGTAAGGATTTAAAATGGACAAAGGTAACTTATCCACCATATCAAGAGAATGAAAATACTAAAAAAGAGACAATTAACCACAATATCAAGAAAAACACAAGTCAATAAATTGGGCTTCTAAGCATGACTCCCCCCTTGAAAAAACTTTATTAAAGAAGCACTTGAATTTTACAAAGTTGATTTCCTAGAACAAAAAAAAATTGGCTTCTTAAGATATTTTATTTAACCTTTATTTCAAAAATCCAGACATTCAAAGGATATCCCTGACTGGTTTTCCAAAGCACAAGCACAAGAACTGACATGGCTTGATCTGCAATAGAGGGGAAAATGGTCAAGAGAAAGTTTGTGACATGTGAAGCCTTTCATAAGGGGAGTTGAATCCTCTGCAAACAAAAATTGAGAACCAACCAATGGTAGAAGAAGCCATTGTAAGAAATACCCAACAATTTGATTGAACCACAAACAAGGGTATTGGGAATATGGTGCTACAACGACCCAACAATGCCTAGATATCAAAATGAGGGAAACCAAGGAAGATGGAGGAAGTTGATTCCCTACAACTCTAATACCATGTGAAATCAAACTACATACAACATATTAGTCTTAACCTTCATATAGAAAAACATAAATAAAAAATGAACAAAGACTCAAAACCAAGAGAAAGAACAAGATAATCATAATATCTATTAAATCCGTTGTGTTCAAATACATATTGAGGCCCTCTATTTATAGAAACCGGGGAGGACTACATCATTTATTAAGGTTATTTGCAAAGAGTTATTTGTAAAATATAAATATATAATAAGTTATTTTAAGTATGTGGCTTTTTAATAATTATTAATAATTAAGTTATGATAATTTTTACGGCTTATATATATATATATATATATATATATGAAAATTGATAATTGATAAATGATGAAAATAAAGTCGACATCATACCTCAACGTTATGATAACGTAGTATTCAACTGTGTTTTAAATGTGTGCAAGACATAGAAGTCGACCTAGAATTTGACATCCCACATGAAGTTTTTATTTTATTTTAAGACATATTTGATAGCTATTTAAATAATTTTGGAATTTGTAAGATTACATTTTATTAAAATGTGAAAACATAGATTTGAGACAGAGATATGTACAGAGGTTTTTAAATTTCATTTAAATAAGTTATATATTTAATAGTTTTAAAAATATATGTATTCCTATTTTCATTGTTAAATGTATTTTTCTAGTTTGCAATTAATTTTGTGTGAATTGTACATACAACTAGAACCATAGTTTTTATATACTTTTCACCTACTCTTTGAAAATAGATTCATGGTTTCCCAACCGCTGTCAATTTGCAACCTTTATTGTTTTCAACTGCTCTTACAGTTTCATGCTTTCCTCCAACCATTTCCAGTTTGGAAACTTTCTTGCCTCTAACTGTTGTATAGATTTAAAAGTTGGAAATCTTTTACAAAACATTACTCAAATTTTAAGATTTTTCAAAACAATCTATTTCTTTAGTAATATCCAATTAATTATTACAAGGAATCTTTCCTAACACCATATTAGAAATCAAGGTTTTGAGTTTTTGTCATATTAAATTTTCTTGCAAATCAAAATTTTCAATCCATAGAGATGCCAAATTTAAAGTATCACTTATATATTACCTTTGGAGAGGAGTTAAAGAGAAGGATTGTGATCAAACTTTACAACAATTTAGTGACAAAAATGATGAAGAGTTCCAAGCTCTATGGGAAAATCAAACATTAACCTCATTTCAAAGATGCATTGTAGATTTTACATTCAATACATTACATATAAGAAATGAAAAATAACGTTCTAATTAGGTTAAAAAATTCAACTATCATCTAAATTTCATTTGACATACAAGGGTGAAGTTAAATTCCAGGCCACGTCTGGCAAGGACGTTATGAGAAAGATGGTAATGGGATGTCTCGATAGTGTACAATTTCATACATGTACGATTAAGGATGTAACACACGACAACCGAACTACATGGCCTTCTCACAAAGCATGCGAGAGTCTTCTATAATCAACTTTGATAGTGAGAGTGTTGTGGTATGTTGAAAGAAATGAAAAAATTTAGAGATGCATTATGGTTTTTGAATTGATTTAGATAACTAAAATCACAATTTAAATAATAAATTAATCAAATTATATATTACATAATGGGGTTATTTAAATATTTGATTTTTTATAATTTTTCACAGAAATCGAAAATCAGATCTTGGTGAAATCACTATTTTCTATTATTTAAATTTCATTTTTGAATGCATAAATGGATTCAACATCCGAAAAATCCCCAGGACACTAGAATTATATAGACGCAATCATTCAAATATGAAGTTCCAACAGTTTTTGGTTGGATTTCAAGAAAACTTGATCGAAAAATAACATACCCATATATATTTCAAAAATTCCATCGTTTAGACTAAGTGATTACAATTATTTGTTCAACAAAAAGTTGAAGAAGTATAAACATTCTAATATTTGGACCTTTTCTGATCATTATCACATAATTCAATTACAATGTTTTTGGTGAAATTGTAATTTTTTATTGTTGAAATTGCATTTTTAATATATAAATATATTCAACCTCCTCAAAATCTCTTATTGCATTTGAATTGTGTAACATCAAGGCCTCCTAATTTTTTTTATTAAATTTGTATTCTCTAATATTAAACAATATAATTTTTTTAATATTTAACAAAATTTTGAACAAAATAATAAACAAATATTTAAAAAAATAATCAACTCATAACATGTTTAGACTAAGATATTTACCATGATGACTAACATGTTTACCCATGTAAAACCATGGATAATAATGAAAACTCACCACACAATTCCATAGATATATTAAATAAATAAATAAACAAAATCTAACAATAAGATTCATCCTATAATAAAATCTCCAATAAATCGAACTTAGAGTGTACTAGTGGTGTTAAATTACTCATCAACCATTATGTTTATGATACCTTAGGCAATACAAAACGCTTTGATACAACCAAAGGAAAAATGAAGGAAGATTTCAAGTGCAAAAAGGCTATGGGAAAAACATTCACGTGGCATATGGTGAAAGCCTAGGTCATGGAAATTGATCCATTTACAAATTAAAGGCCTTTAAAATTTCAAAGGATGGAAAATGAGTCCACGTTCATATATTTCCTATTAAAATTTTGGTATTCTCATTTAATCATAGACAATGTCACATCATTATCACCTAACCATAGGAATTCACATATGCTACCCTCGAGCACATTAACTTTTAATAAAATTATTTCAGAAAGCCATACTAGAACCAACAGATCAATCCTAGTTGCTAACTACAACAACAACTCAATACAAGTAGAGTGCTTCTTCTACAAGGGTAGTGCACAAGAGAGAGAGAGTCTCCATATCCATAGAAGAATTGTCATACACAATTGTAGCAGCTGAAATTGCACTACTCTCTCAACCTTGTTCCATACTTAGAAATAATATCACCAAGAGTTTCACCAATAATATCACCAAGAGTTTTACCAAGAACCACCAAGAATATCACCAAGAACCACAAAGAGAATCACCAAGATAATCACCAAGAATATCACTTGATAGCGCTAGAGAGAGACCAAGACCAAGAGATGACCATACACCCTTATTCCTCCTTGCAACTTCATTTGCAATTGCAATTGCAACTCTCCACAAGGCTTGCGCTCTAACTGGTTATGAAAATGAGCTAAAATGTCCTCTATTTATATTAATCTATCCAATGAATTTTTTGGCTGGACCGACCTGACTTTCTGGTAATTATATTTTTTGTTTAACTTTTTCCTATGGAGCCGACTTATCTTTCTAGAAGATAATACTCCAATATTATTTATTCTGCTAGGTCAACTTGTCTTCTAGGGTTTCCACACATCTATTTAATGGTTCACTCACTTCCTAAATATTCTAATATAAGTCATAGGTTACACGTGGAGGTTAATACCTCCTGCAACTACAAAAACATCAACACTCCCTCTTAGCTAGGGAGGTATTAAATAAGATGTTCTTTATGTAGTGGGATCCAACACATCCATCCATATCACATGGCATGGGAAAGACTCACATGGTCTTACAGATGAGTCTATAGGTAGCATCACCATAGCCACACAAGATATCATATGATAAAACAAATAATGTAACAATTATCACCATCATGGATGTACATTAGCCATCATAAGAAGTTATGCACTTTCACTGGAGTAGCGTACCAGCCTTTATTGGAGTAACATACCAACCTGCGTTGGGGTAACATACTAGCCTACATTGAAGTAGCATACCAAAATGCATTGGGGTGATATACCATCCTTGTTTGGAGTAGCATACCAACCTTCACATGGGTAGCATACCAGCCTACGTTGGAGTAGCATACCAAGTTGCGTTGGGGTAACATACTAGCCTGCATTGGAGTAGAATACCAACCTTGGAGCAAATAGCATGTTGAGGAGATATGTGATGGAGCATGAAAGACCCATTATTTTGGTAGAATTGCATGAAGGGATTGCAGGAGGACATTATGCAGGAAAAACTACCATGAAGAAGGTATTGCGTTCAGGATTATGGTGGCCAACAGTTTATAAGGATTCAAAAGCATACTTTCATAAGTGTGATGTTTGTCAAAGAGTTGGGAAGTCGTACAAGAGAGATGATATGCCATTGAAACCACGTGTTACTTTACAAGTGTTTGATAAATGGAAAATAGATTGTGTAGGTCCAGTTAACCCACTAGAAAGAAGATTAGGAGCCAGATACATTATTATAACAACATAATACTTGACCAGATGGGCAGAGGAAGAACCAATAAAGGATTGCAGTGGAGAAACTGTAGTGCACTTTTTATTTGAGAATGTAGTAACAAGGTTTGGATGTCCAAGAATATTGATGAGTGATCAGGGGGCTCACTTCCTCAACAATACAATTGGGTAAATACTTGAATAGTTTAATATATACCACTAGAATATTA
Organism: Picea abies; assembly: GCA_900067695.1. NCBI lineage: Eukaryota > Viridiplantae > Streptophyta > Pinopsida > Pinales > Pinaceae > Picea > Picea abies. Next base: position 9,666 of record CBVK0100830981.1, read on the forward strand.
CTCCTTACCACCCTCAAGGAAATGGAACAATGGAAGCCTTTAACAAGATTTTGGAGAATTCCTTGACAAATATTTGTAATGTAAACAGAGATGATTGGGATTTGAAAGTACCAACGATACTTTGGGCTTATAGAACTACCTGCAGGAAATTAATAGGACAAACACCCTTTATATTGGTGTATGGACAGGAGGAAGTAGTTCCCTTAGATTATTTAATGCCAAGTCTGCGCATTACAACAATTACAAATATGACATAAAATGTTGCAACATAGGAAATATTGGCTTAATTGTTGGAATTAGAAGAAGACATAATCATGGGAGGTTTCCATTAAGAGGTATAGAAAGAAAAGGATAAATCATGGAATAAAAAACATATCAAGAAGAATAAGTTTAAGGAAGAAGATCTGGTTCTCCTCTATGATAGTAAATACTTGCAATACCCAAGGAAGCTCAAAATGCATTGGCTAGGGCCATATCAGATAAATTCTATTACAGATGGAGGTGTTGTACAACAACAAGACTTAACAGGAAAGGAAGTGCAAGGAATGGTGAATGATAGTCAGCTGGAATTGTATAGGGAAAAGCGACCTCCTAACTCTCAACAGTTTCTATGCAACAAGTATACTTGTACATATAGTAAATAGAAGAAGCTAAAAAAAAAGAAGGAAAAAGGAAGATAAAAACAAAAAAATTAATCTAACAAGCCAATAATAAGTAATTAAGAGAAATAAGGGAGAGTCGGATAATTCAGGAATGAAAGTGTGCAACAAACAACAATTGGTATGACATAATTTGGAATATTCCGTGGACGAAAATTAGACACCACACAAATAACTAGAAAAAGTGAAAAACAAGACATAACATTAATGACCGGGTTTATAAAAAGGGAAAAGCACGAGAAAGTTTGACACTTCGTGAATTTTGAGAAATCGAGCACTTGAGAGCGTGAGAAAAGGGTGATTGAGAAAGAGGATAAGTCATTTATTGTGGAAAAGACTAATTATATGGAACCCCCAAAGGTTGGCACTCCTAGTTGATTTATACGAGTAATCCGACAATCATGAAGGAAGAAGGAAAGAATGGAAGAACTAGATAATTTTGTGGAGCTAGAAGACGTGACAACATCAGAGATAGAATCGATCAATCCCACCATTATAGAGGAATAATAATCAACCGTAGAACATGTACAATCAGGTCAAAGTATGTAAAACCCTAACGACAACGCGAACCTTAGCCCCAAAAAACCTACAAAAATGAAGGAAAAGGACAAACATAAGAAACAATCTGTCGGCGAGGAATTACTAGTCAAATAAATTATAGGCCAACAAGAAATAGAGGGAGGAGAAGAATAAGAAACCGAGGATGAAGGCACAAAAGAAAACCTATCCACTAGTCAAAAGAGGAAAGCACCAAGCGTAATGGAAATTAATTTACCTCATCTTCAAGACGCTATTGTCACGGTGGAAGACATGCTAGGGAAGGTGTCGAAGCTAAAGTATGTGGATCATGATGAAACCAACACAATGAAGTTTCCTAACTTTGTGAAGGAAGTGTATTTGGAGAAAATGGGGAGTTAGGTCCCCTAGGGAAACCTATTCTGGAGCCCACGTAGTGGGTTACATGTGTCTACAACTTAGGCATTATGAATCTGTTGGACATATCGCATTTCAGGCATGGTAAAAATGTAGGCCTTTGTGTGAAACAATTATTGGACAAGGTACATGGAGGTATCCTATGGTTGGACAGGTCATTCCCCATCGAAATGGATGTCATATCTAAGATCAAAAGGATGCCTACCAACATGGTAAATTCAGAGATAAAGAAATTGTAGAGGAAGTGAAAGCATAGTTTGGGAAAAATAGGGAAACCTAAGGATTAATCATCAAGTATATCAATGATCGGCAACAAATTTTTCCACAAAGATGATGGATTGAAAACTATTGAGGAAGTGAAGGAAGGAAGAATCCCGAAAAGGAGTTATAGCAGTAGTTGCACAGTGTGCAAAGGGTGTAGTGTTCAACTGGGCCCCATACTTGTTGAAACAATTTCTGATAGATTGAAGATATGCACAGGATAATGGAACATAATTTCGTTACTCCTGGTTGCTAATATTGATAGCATTGGTGGGTTGGAAGGAGACCAAGTTTTCATATTTTGTAGAAAGGAAGGGGAAATGTTATGCAATGGGCTATGAAAATTTGTGGCAGGAAAAGGACCCCAAGAACCAACAGGCCAACAACATAGTATTTTCCATGTTCTTGGAAGACATGCAATAGAAGAAAACCAATGTCTGGAGGATCCCAATTGAAGTGGTTCAAGGAAATGAAGGGATTTCTATTTTTAAGTCTTCAAGCCATCATTTATGGATTCAGGCCACAAGGGACCCAAAGAAGAAGTGGATGGAAATGAGATATTATACATCATGCGAATAAGTGTACTGGATCATGAAATATTGGCATGAGTAGTGGAAGTTTCTAGCAACATAAAAGAAAGGAACAAAGCCTAAAAATCTATTAGAAGTAGGAACTTCCAAAAATACAAGCAATATAGTAGATAATACAAGGAAGTCTATAGAGAACGACCAAGCTTCAGGAAGCAGTGTAGCAAAAAAAAATCCAAGAAATAAATATATTGTGTCAAGGACATACGTGAAAGGGGATGGTGAGAAGGGATATATCTCTCACCCAAAGGAACTAAAACATGGGGAAGCATCAAAGAAGAAAATTGAGGCGTAGAACTCAACCCCAACAAAGAAGATAACGGGAACACAAGAGGCAAAATAAGGGAAAATATGAAGTATCACAAGAATCTTCCAACCATCACTATTATAGAGGACGATGTAGAGTTGGTTGCAAACAAAGTCCAAGATAGAGGAGAGGATGTAGTACGCACAGAAGAGGCACAAAGGGAAGGAATCATGGAAAAATTAGTAGAAATACAAGACATATTATAGAGACTGCAACTATATACAATGCACGATTCAAAATCTCAATAGAAAGAAGAAATAGATGAAGCATGAATGCAAAAAGAGAAAGAAGAAACTGTGAAGATAGTAGTAGTAAGCAGTGGCAGGTTTAAGGTCACACCAAAAATGTTGGATATGGATGAACATACCACATAGAGATGAGTAAAGGACATCAAACATATGGAGTTGGTTATGGAGAATATAACTATGAAGGAACTATATGGACTGCAAGCAAGTGTAATGCAAGAAGTACAGTCTAGAGATAGGGAGGATGTCACCAACCTAGTGCTCGACGACGAGGTGAAGGAGAATTTGAAAGTGACATGTGAGAAGATAATGTTGGAAAAGGAGGAAGAGAAGCAACACACATATAACTTAGAGAAGAAGTTGACAGAGGTATACAGGAGCATACCAGACTGTGCCCAGGAACAGGAAGTTACAACAAAATAGAAGATACAACAAATTTCCTAGACCATGGAGAGATACAAACAAGAAATAGAATAGTTAACATAGAATTTAACTCTGATAAGACCTCAAGAAGTATGGGAGAAGAGATATAAAGAGGCTACTGCACACATAGAGAACATAGTGCATGAGGTTAAAGAAGTGGCAGAACTTTATAACAGGATTGCACATATTTGGACCATCCTAGAAGAGGATGAAAAGATCTAGTAGCTAGAGTAGAGGGAGGAAAAAATGAACGTGGTGTTTTAGGAATTTAAGAAGAGGGAGAAGAATATGGACATATCCCTAAGAATGAAGGTAGTGCATAAGATGAAAAACTTTCAAATAAAATTCAATACTATGTAGGAGGAGAAACAAGTGACGAATGCCCAGTTGGAGCCATTTCAACAAGAAGTCAAAGTCATGATAGACTAGCTCCAAACAGAGAATAGAACATGGGAACAGGTGTTATAAGAAAGAAGAAAAGTTATAGGAGAGCACATAATAGTGCAGGGTTTGGAGACACTAGTAGGAAAGAGAGAAGAGGATAAAGAGAAAGGGACAAAATTAGGAAAGAAGTTTCAATCACTAGAGGTAGCGCTGCAGAAGGTGCACTAAGGATAGGTGGCTCAGGATGAACCACATGTTAGTGTTGGGGGTCTGTTGGAGAAGGAATTTTTGGAAAATAGTGCGGAAAATGAGGCAGATCAGACTAAGAAAGAGAGCGTGCCACATTTTAAGTAAAAGAAGTGTGTGCGACAACATTTGCAGAAATCCGATGTAAATGTGGACTAACCTAGCCAAGTTAGGGTTAGGGTTTTGGGATGTATTGTAAGGGTTTCTAACCAAATTTTGTAATATAAATAAGGGGTGTGAGGTAGATCAGAGGAGGATAATAAATATATCTATCTAGAGTGTGAGTGTGAGAATTTTGTTTGGGATAACCTATTTTGGAGTCTTTTTCTGTTTTGAGAGTTGTAGATCTTGGATGAGGTTGAATTAGCTGAGTGTCAGGTCAAAAACTATGGATCTTGGTGTCATCATGGTATGCCTCATTAATCTATATTATGATGTAATGTGTGGAATGTCTTTTGATGAATAAGAAAATAAGAAAAATATCTTTGTGGATGTAGCCCCAGTGGGTGTTGAACCACAGTAAAACTATGTGTGCAATGTGTTTTAATGTTTTACTATTTCTGCAGTTAGGATTGAATGGTTAGATATATGAATGGATGGTTTATTTACAGTGCGCACTAGAATAAATATGAAAATGAATGAACGATTGAATGAATGGATCTAGTGAATTATGTAATCAAATGCATGGTTAAGTAGAAATAAGAGATAATATATAACATCCCCAAATCCATTCTATGATTGAAAACACTTGTGTCCTGTAGGCCCTCATAAACTATCTAAGGTGAGACTACTCTGTGTACTATGTGCATAGTGTAGCATTATGGTTTACTAGAAGGGTCGATGGTGATAAGGGTTTTGTTGGAAAATTAAGGTAGAACCTGGGTTAGCCCATAAATCCAACAATAGTCTTAGAAGCTGCAAACCTAGCTCCATTTTATGGCCATGCTAAATCTACCAGACTTGTCGAAATTGATGAATGACCTTATGCATCATGATCCATAATGGCCCCCCATCCCCACCAAGATTCCTTCTGACATTCCAAAGTTTGAAGGTAATAATGGCGAAGACCTAGGTGATCATGTTACTACTTTTCACCTATGGTGCTCTTATAAATCCCTTAATGACAATTCTATTCGTTTGAGGCTATTTCACCACACCCTCATTAGGGTTATCACTAAGTGGTACATCAAGATACCTGGGAGAACCTACAGAGATTTCAGTCAGATGGTATTGGTTTTTATCAATCACTTCCAACTATCAGCTCATTACATTGTTGACCTAGAACTCTTGTCGACTCTTCGACAAGAAAAATCCACCCATATTTATGATCATATTCAACAATGGCATAGATGAAGGAGGTTGATTAAATTCTACATTTCTTTAGAGTTTATGTTGGAATCGTTACTCAAGTATTTGTTGCCTTACATTTCGAAGTATGTTTCTACATCCAGAGTCACAACTGAGGAAGAATCCATATTCAAAGCCCAACATTTGGACCTTATATATGTTTAATCTGGGATGCTTTATGAAATTATCCATGACGCACCACAGTAAAATTATGATCCTAGACAAAGTCCTGGGCCTCATGCCGATGGAATCGTAGGCTTCGAAAATTCCAAGACTATAGATCAGGTGACAAATCAACTCAAAGATTTGTCTCTTAACCAGTCTGTAGTAGGACAAGATAAGGCTTCGTCCTCCACCACCCCATTGATGGATGTGCATTCTATATAGTTTTCATCAAACCCAAACGGTAAACAGAAACAAGGAGGGAACAAAAGGAAAGGATGTGGTAATAAATGTAAGGGTGGAAAGAATAATAATAATAAATCCAAGAAATACAATAATAATGATGGTGAGGGAAAGAAAGAAAAGAAGAAGGTGAAGTTTCCCTATAAACTTTGTAAATATGATCACCTTACCCACTTGTGGTGAAGTTTCCCTATAAACTTTGTAAATATGATCACCTTACCCACTTGTATCCCAAAATAGACAAAGCCTCAAGGATTATAAAGCAATAGGCTACCGTGTTGAAAAACCCATTTCCACATAACTAAAATATGGCTTCAAGAACCTCTAACACCATAAATGCCTCGAGTGGGAATCAAAACCCTTTGGCACATGATGGTGGCCATATTCTCATCAATATGGTCAAGCATCAGATTGATGTAGCCACTCGATATCATGATTATGATTCTTCACAAATTGTTGTAGGTCCATAGCCTCCTCCTACCCTAGAAACACCTATCTAGATCGATAATCTGAAAACTCCTCCTTGTATTCTGAAAGGACTACTTAAGCACTCTTCCCAAAAACATAATGCTAGAGCCACCCAAAACTACTCGATTTTCTAGTATTGGGCTAAACCCCATGTGCGGTGTTGGCTTTGGAGGTTCTCTAGATAGGTCCTTCACAGAGGAACACCTTTCTATATGCGTTAGGAGATCTAGACCCGAGTGGCTCAATGGTTATCACGTTTGATGTCACATATGTTAAGCCTCTCTTACCTTACCACATGGTGTTTCAAATCCATGCAGAGTACACAAAAGTTACCATCAAGCGGACTGTAATTACTGAAGGTGCTTCGACATCTCTGATGTATCTATCCTATTAGAAATCC
>CBVK0100830982.1:0-11257 GCA_900067695.1 Picea abies
CTCTTCCGATCTCACGGTAAGAATGAAACATTTTTCCTATTCAATCAGATTATAGCCTCGTTTAGAATCCCAAAAGAGATTGTCATTGATCATGAAAGTCACTTCGAGAATGAGATGATGATAGAGTTAGAATCAAAACTAGGGTTTAAACATGATCATTATTCCCCTTATTATCCCCAGGAAAATGGACAAGTAGAGGTTGTGAATAAATCTCTAAAAACGTTTTTCAAAAAAATATCAGTTAGAGTAAATATAACTAGGATGTGATGATTTCCCTTGAACTTTATGCATACCAAACTATGGTAAAGACTTCCATCAGTTTCTCACTCTTTCAGTTAGTACATGGTGTGGAGTCAATTCTCCCTATTGAATGCAAAATCCCTTACCTTAATTTGGAGATCGAGCTCCTACATAACATGACCAATATCGAAGAACACCTCGTACACATAGAGTACCTCGATGAGAAGCATCGAGACACCTCTATGTCTATCGAAGAAAATAAACGACGTGTTAAGGACCAATACGGTAAGTTTTTTATCCATGATAGTACACTGAGGGTGATCCAGATGGATCTCGGTGGCCATCTACCTTTTCCACTGAATCACCATTTTGAGCCTGTGGTTTTGATAAACCATGATATTCACCATTTTGATGGGAATGGAATGTAATGTGATCTTCATTTGTTAATTACAGACATCATATAATGATTTCCTAGTGGTCTTATGTACATGCCTACAACATAGTGTTAATGCATCAAATCACATTATAACTTTGTAGTTAAGTGCTCTCAGGCTAGAGTAGAATTGGGATGGGTGACTGCCCTGGAAGTCCTAGTGTTTTACATGCCTATGGAATTTTATAAACATAGTCCAATTGAGGTGAAGGAGACCCTTTAAGCATGCAATGGAGTGTGATGTAAAGATTCTTGTGAATGAAGCATAACCAACATATCTTTCTTTTTAGAGATAAGCTACCCCATTTTTCTAGTTTGTGTTCTACAGTGTTTTTCTATATTATTCAGTAATAGAATTTTGGTTTCACTTTATTTCTATGTTCTCTTCTATATTTTTGTGTATTTCATTGTTATATCTCAGTTATATTTATTCTTTCATGTTGCTCTCAAAATAATATGGATCAGTGGTATCAGAGCAAGCTACTCCTTGTCCTTTCTCAGAGAAGGTCCCTGATGAGTTTAGGGTATAGAGAGTTGGGTCTCAAGTTAGTTTCACTTGAGGACAATTGCTTTTGACAGCCCAAGCGACCTCCCATGGAAGAAGAAAATATAGATGACAAAGAAGGAGATTCTTTCAATATGTTGCTCGAGGAAGATCTCATGTGACAGAGCAACGAGATAATGGACAAGTTCACTGAGATACTTCGAAGACTATCGATGGTAGCGTCTAAGGAAAATTTGACAAGAATACATTTCGCAAGTGAGACACCCTTCAAGGTACAAGTCAATTTTGATATCCCCTTATTTGAAGGCCAAATAGATGAAGATGCTCTAGAAAAAGGGATCTGCTAGAAGGTTATTACTCTGTCCAATTTTTTTCCGACATTGAAAAGGTCACCTTCACGCTCCTTAAATCCCTTCCCGATGTCATATCTTGGTGGGAAGGTTACTGAGAGAGGTACACCGTGAATGAATCTACATTATTTGGGAGAGAAATCACTTGGGAAACCTTTGTAGATGCCTTAAATGAGGAGTTCTATCCTGTCAAAAACTATGATGACCAATACATGAGATGGACAAGTCTGCATCAGAAAAGAGACCAGACGATGCCAGAGTACACCAACATATTTCATACCTTGCGGTCAAATCTAGGTATCAAATACTCTGAGCGGTACTTGGTTTTGAAGTACCGCAATGGTATACAGAGGTACATCCAAAAAGAGATGGATTTTTTGGACATCTCCTCACTGGGAGATGCATATAGATATGCAGCCAAAATTGAGTAGAAATTCAAGCAGCAGAGTAAGTGGGAGAAGCATGGACAGAGCAAGAAAGGCCAACCTCAAGAGAGCCACCCCCAGATGCAGACAAAGAAGGGTAACGAGAAGTGTAAGAAAGACACCAGAAAGTGGTGTGAGTTCCACAACATCCCTTGGGACAACACTCATGAATGTCACTCAATACATTCATTGGTGGCCAAGTTCAAAGACAAAGAGTCAAACCCTGACTTGGAACTTGATTTAGAAAATAATAAAAGGAGACAAAGCATTGATCCATAAACCACTGCTACTATCACAACAACAATGATCCAAGAAGAAGAGGATCATGAGGAGGGGGAGCAAATCTTCCATTTACATATGTGGGTGAAGGGGACCCCATTGCATTTTATTTTTTATAGCATAAGCCAAACTAACATCATCTCAGCAGAGGTTGTCAAGCAGTTTTATTTTCCAACAAAACCACACCCACAACCATACAACATCAAGTGGCTTCGTCGAGGTCAAGATCTTCATGTCATCCAATAGTGTCTCTTGTCCTACGACATCAATCCCTTCAAGGATGAGGTATTGTGTGATGCTTCCCCATTGGAAGTCTGTGATGTTTTATTAGGCCAGCCATATATGTGGAGGCGTCATGTTGTTTATGAGTCTCAACCCCGTAGCATCATTGTTACTCTGGGGGGTCATCTATACAGGATACCAGAGGTAGTTCTGACTATTGTCCCACCAAAACAATGCAACAAAGTAATCTCTCATACTGCAAAGTTTAGCCTCTTCACAATTTGATCAGAAGGTGAACATAAGGACACTGCAACCAGTGCATCCTCAACCCATGACCTTTCTATCCATCAGAAGCAGATCGAAAATATTGTAGAAGAGTACCAAGATGTTCTTGCTACACCTATGAGGGTGCCTCCACACTACCCAGTCAAGCAAGGTTATAATATAACCCTTCATACTCTTCATGATGCATCCTCACCAATAGAGTCCTACCACACTCATTTATATCATGTAGCTATATTGGTTGAACATATCCAACCCATCCAACAACAGTTTTATTACAACTTTCAACAAGCTAAGCAGGACAACTTCTTTGGCAAGGCAAGCAACGGACCAAGCTTCTGATTTAGCAGAAGTCTCCCCATCTCCCATGGGAACTTGATGCAATGGGGACCATTTCTTCCTAAGTGGGGAGGAATGATACAGATGGATCTCAGTGGCCATCCACCTTTTCCACTGAATCACCATTTGGAGCTTATAGTTTTGATAAACCATGATATTCACCATTTTTATGGGGAATGGAATGTAATGTCATCTTCATTTGTTAATTACAGACATCATGTAATGACTTCCTAGTAGTCTTATGTACATGCCTACAAAATAGCATTAATGCACCAGATTCCATTAGAACTCTGTAGTTAAGCGCACTTAGGCTTGAGTAGTAATAGGATGGGTGATCGCCCGAGAAGTCCTAGTGTTTTACATGCCTATGTCATTTTATAAACTTAGTCCAATTTACCCCACATGCATCATGGGAATTGTTCTCCTCTCACTCTCTCATATATAATTGAGGTGAAGGAGTCCCTTTAAGCATAGAATGGAGTATGATGTAAAGCTTCTTATGAATGAAGCGTAGCCAACATTTCTTTCTTTTTAGAGATAAGCTAACCCATTTTTCCAGTTTGTGTTCTACAGTGTTTTTATATCTTATTCATTAATAGAAATTGGGTTTCATCATATTTATGTCGTCTCTTCTATATTTTTGTGTATGTCATTGTTATATCTCAGTTAAGTTTCTACCTTCATGTCATTCTCAAAATAATATAGATCAGAGGGTGACTTGGTTCTCATTTATGACTAAGCCAAGGAACCACTGGGGGTAGGAAAATTCAACCCCATGTGGCACTATCCTTGTATCGTGTGACATGTTTTAGAGAAAGGATCCTAAGAATTAGAATATTATGAGGGGAATGTGCTAGATGAGCCCATAAATGGGCTCTACCTTCAAAGGTATTATGCTTGATCCCTCAAACTCGGGCGTGACCTTTGTATATTAGTGTATATACTTATTTTTTATTTCTCTTTTGCATCATCAACTTTCTTATTAAGTTTTTCCCATGGTTGGACGATGTCAATTGAATATTTTGTATACTTAGGATTCATAGATGGTGCCATTCGTTTTTGTATTCAATATATAAAATAGTATCTAGAACAAAAATATTTTAGATAGAAATGGCAAAGAAGCAAATATATAATCGAAACAATACCAGAATAACACCAAAAAGAGAAATTTGATTACTGATAGTAATGTTCACTTTCCTCTTCAAGGGGAAACTTCCAACATAGAAGAGCTATCTTAAAATAATATCCAAGACAATATTTATCATACCCTCTACTTCTATTTATACTCAATCTATCTAAAATAACAATGTAGAGGAAGATCCTTCTAGAAGCGAAAGATTCTATTAGGTCTTCTTACATTTGACTTATTCTTCCTTATTGTCAGACCTTATTAATATTGGACTTTATTACATAGAATTATATTATTCTACCTATGTGAGGGGTCAGGGAGATTAGGTCCCTAAAATTCCCTCCCCCTTGAAGAATAACCTTGTCCTCAAGGCTTCAGATGAGGGAATTTTGTAGAATGGTCGTCGACTCCCAGGTGGCATCTTTTGGAGGTGTATCTTTCTATTAGACTAACACTTCCTGGATGGTGCACTAACAGAGATGATGCTCTCTCTGGGACAATATTACTTGTGGCTACAACCATAGGGAACCTTCTTCATCCAACTCAGGGAGACTAGTTTTGAGTTTGGAGCTTAGTTCCAATCACTTTCTTTAAGAAGGAAACATGAAAAATAGGATGAAGCTTCTGGGTATATATAACTGATAGGCCACTGATCCCACATGCTTGAGCACTGTATAAGGACCATAAAATTTGGGAGCATGTTTCTGACAATGTTGAGCTTTGAGTGAAGTCTGCTTATAAGGTTGTAGTCGAAGAAATACCTCACCTGCTTCAACAAAATGGTGTTCAGAACGACCTTCATCTTCTTATTTCTTCAGGTGATGTTGAGCCATGACCAAATTGTCTTTAAGAGCACAAAGAATAGCCTCGTAAACTGTAAGATGTTTTTTAACCTGTTGAACCTTCGATACCCCTAGAATATAGGAGAGAAAAGATAGGGGATTTTTGCGAGTAGCTATATGGTAAGATGTGTTGTACCACCATTCAGCTAGGGGTAACCATTGATCCCACCGATTTTGTTGCTCAGATGAAAAAAACCTCAAATATGTTTCTAAACAATTGTTGACAACTTCATTCTGACCATCCGTTTGGGGGTGATAAGAAGTGATGAGATGCAATTTGGTGCCCTATAGTTTGAACAATTATTTCAAAAAATTGGTGGTGAAAGTGGGGTCTCGGTCAGAGACAATTGAATTAGGCATGCCTTGAAGCTTGAAGATATTATCCATGAATATTTGAGCCATCGTGGCAGCTGTGAATGGGTGTTGAAGAGAACAAAAATTATAATATTTGGAGAAAATGAAGAATTGTGTTGCAATTGGTGGAGAAAGCTAGAAATTTTGGAGTCTTGCAACCATTCCTGATGAACAACTTGGAGACAATATGGTACAATGAAGGAGAGGGAGAAAAGGAACCCGTCTTCTTCATATTTTTGGGAAAGAGCATCGACCACTACATTTTCCTTGCCCTTCTTTTAAATGATCTCATAATCAGAGCCAAATAGCTTGGTCACCCATTTTTGTTGTGACAGGGATGAAATTTGGTGTTCCAGGAAGCACTTGAGACTCTGATGATGATTTTTGATTTGGAATAGTTGACCCAATAAATAAGGATGTGAGAGATCTACAACATGCATAATAGCTAACATTTCCTTTTCATAAATGGATTGGACCCAATGTCGCTCTAAAAGTTGTTTTCTAGTGCAAGCCAAGGGCCTACTAGCTTGCATGAGGACGAATCGATTTCCTTTCCCAAAATCATCACATTCCAATACAAATGTTTTTGTGAAGTCTAGGAGATATAGGAAAAGGGTCTAGCACAAAACATATTTTAAGGCTTGGAAGGCATGATCCACAACTGAAGTCCACATGAAAGCATTCTTTTTAAGAAGGAAAATGAGAGGAGCTGCAATCTTTCCATAATTCCAAACAAACTTCTTATAGTAGCCCGTTAAACCCAAAAAAACATGCAAGATATTAAGATTTTTAAGGTGAGGCCAATATTGCATAGATTCAATTTTCTTAGGATCCACACGAACACCATCCTTGCTGACAATATGACCCAGGTATTCCACTTTTGAGGTACCAAAGGAACATTTAGATTGTTTGAGGAAAAAATTATGTGTAGAGAGTAGATGGAGGAATTGTGATGCAGGAGCATCGCCAGCACATCAAGCGAGCCAGTGCGGAATCGAAAAGACAGCTGGACAAGCCAGCACAAAATTTTGAAAATGCTTTGGGATTATTGCACAACTCTTTAATGAAGTCATTTATGAAGAATCACATTTGTATATTGTAATGGACCTTGAGCGGATAGCTCTCGTCCTTAGGAAGATAGTCAGCATTTAATATAGTTAATGTTGGTAGATAGGGATTTAATTTTAGATTTGATAGCTTTAGAGTCCAAGAGGGAAAAAAGATATAAACACCCTCATTGTATCATGGTAACATTATCAACCCAGGAAGAGAATAACACACAGAGAATTGTATGAAGAACACCCATGTACAGACATTTGAATTAATAGAAGAAGTTCTAATTCAAAATTCATGGTTTGTGTTATTCTCTGTGTATTTGGTATTGATATGTTCATGAATGGTTGCTTCCTGTCATACATCTGCTTTTATATGTTGTGTATGTGATTTCATGGTTGAGTTGAAGTCTGGGAGGGTGAGAGAATGAGTTTCAATTGTTTCTCTAATTGAGCAGAGAATTCCTGCAAGGAGTTCAGTCGAATCGTCCACAAGGAGTGCGTTGACATAAGGGTTCAATTAGAGTTATCTTTTGTTCTCATTTCTTCGAAGGTGCAGTTAGGAACAGTGTCATGCAAGGAGTGTGCAAGCCAAGGGAAAGCCTCAGGGTGGTGAACCTCAGTAAGAATTGGAAGACTGCTGCTGCAGGTGTGCGCAGATTCGAGTGCCTTCAACACTTAGGTGTTGTTGAAGATTTTCCACAAGGAGTGCGTGCAAGGTTTCCTTCTGAAGACTGAAGTTGTGGGAAGCTCAAGAGGAATAAGCCTTCAAATTTACTGAAGGATAAGTGAAGGGAAGCTGCTGTTGAAAGTCTGAGAGAAGCGTCGTAGGTTGGTGAGCAGGTGAAAGAGTCCCGTGGAGCGACACTTCTTCTTTTCACAGAATTAGCAAGGGAAGAACGGATGGTTGAAATCCTCTAAGGAGATTTCGCGAAGTTCTGGGAACCATTGGATCTCGCAGAGGTGCAAGGAGGTTATGGTGGGAACCGTTTGAAGGTTCTAAGCTCAGGAGAGGCAGAGTCGTTGATCCAAGTCAACCAGGGCCATTGGATTATTCACGAGATCACCTATCGGGATCTCATGAGAAAAGTGTCCAAGACTTGGTAATGGGAGTCGCGATATTGCGACACACGATATCTCGATGGTTGCATAAATAGTGTGGGCCACAGGAGTTGGTGACATGGACAGGTGACACAAGTTATCAGGGTTTCGCAGCGAACGTTTCGAGCATTGGACATCAGGATTCGTGATCCTGCAAAGTCTGAAGTCCCGACGAGATAAGGGATTGTCAAAGAGTCAACTCGCGATCGTATTGGAGTTTTGACGCATCGGGACTCGGGAGTCGGAGAACCAAGTTCTTGATATCGCGAGTTGCAAAACCACAATAAAGACAGAAGTCCCGATAAGGCGAGAGAAAGTCAGCGTTGACTAAAGCCATCAGGTCTCAGGGATTTGAGAGCCCAGTAATCAACAAAGAACTTGTGAAGACGTGAGTTTTTATCCTCCGATAAGTCAAGGAAGGGGGATCGCATAGGAGAAAAGAATCTGTGGGTGTATATTTCCCGATAGGGAAATAGAAGAGCCTTGGAGTTCTTCGGGCCGTGAATAGAAGAAGATTCTGTGAGTGCGCGTGGACCTTCCAACCTGCGGGTGGTGAAGGGGCCGCGTTGCAATCAAGTGGTATCAGAGCGGGAATATCTCTTTGCTTTATGTAGTAGAGAAGAAGAGAAGTCGCCATGGCACCGAGGAGAGAAAGACAGTCACCTGATCCAGAGGACAGGGAGGTGCGAAGAAGAGGCAGGCAGGTAGTCAATCCAGAAATGGAAAGACATATGAGAGATATTCGAGCAAGACTTGAGGACATGGAGACAACGCAGAGACGCACAGCTAGTGCAGGGGATATGAGTGATTCCGATAGTGAAATAGAGGCTAAACGCGAGGAGTAAGTTGTAGCTGAAGATGCATCAACTGAGTGATTAATTAAAGTTATTTCCAGGATGGGTGCAAAAGCCAAGATGGACATTCCAGTCTATGAGGGAAATCTGGATGCCGAGGAGCTACTAGATTGGATTAGAGCTCTTGAAACCTACTTCGATTATGAAGATATCGAAGAGGATAAGAAGGTCAAGCATGTTTTCACGTGCTTGAAATGACATGCAACATTGTGGTGGGATGAGCTACAAGAAGACAGACGCTGCAAAGGCAAGCAGAAGATCAAGAGTTGGGATCGAATGATTGTGAAGATGAAGGCAAAGTTAATCCCAAGAGATTATCAAATTTCTCTGTTCAGGAGGATGCAGAACCTGAGACAGAAACTGATGACAGTGAAAGAATACACTGAGGAATTCTATCGACTGAACATCAGAGCAGGTCATCGGGAGAGCGATGATGAGAAGGTTGCTAGATATCTGAATGGTCTGAGATATGACATTCAGGATGAATTAAGCATGGTTACCATTCAGACGATGGAGGATGCTTATCATATGGATCTGAAAGCATAAGAGAAGCTGAGCCGTAAGCAAGGTCAGTGAGGGCGAGGCAGGAGTCAGCCTAGAGGCAAAGAAGTTGCCCAGGATAAATACCAGAAACCCAAGGAGGTATGGAAGAAACCTCAGGGTAAAGTTGAAAGAGGTGGGACCTCATAGAGAGGGCCACATGTTGAAAAGAGAGGAAAACATAATGAACAGAAGGGAGATTATGATGACGCAAACACTTTTCCTCGTACCAGAGGTAGAGGAAGAGGAAGAGGTGGAATCATCACATGCTTCACATGTGGAAAGAATGGGCACAGGTCATTCGAGTGTCCAAAGAAAAAAAAGGACATTGGAGAAGCTCACATCACCGAGGTGCAGAGGCGGGATGTTGAGGCAGAAGACACAAAAGGCGGAAGGTCGTTGATGATGCGAAAAGTCCTTTTGACACTCGAGAAGGAGGTGGAAAGTTCAGTTCAAAGGACCAGACTTTTCAGAATAGCTTGCAAGACCAAGGACAGGGTGTGCAAGGTCATCGTAGATAGTGGTAGCATGGATAATCTCGTATCTACTGAGATGGTAGAAAAGATGGAGCTAGAGACGACTGATCATCCAAGCCCATACAGAGTTTCGTGGCTACAGAAAGGACACCAGGTAACTGTTACTAAACAATGCTTGGTTGAATTCAAAATAGGTGGATATAATGATAAAATCTTGTGTGATGTTATTCCCATGGATGTATGTCATTTATTATTGGGTAGACCATGGAAATATGACAGAAATGTGATTCATGATGGGAGAATGAACACATATACCTTGGAGAAGAATGGAAGAACCCGTATGTTGCTTCCGATAAAGGAGAAGGAGGTGAAGCCAGTAGTAAGCAACACAATACTTCTCATGAGTGGGAAGGAACTTCTCAATGAAGTTAATAAGAAAGAAGATCCACAATTCTTTGTGGTCAGGAAGACGAGAATTGTTCTGACTAGAACAAGAGTGGATGATCTACCAGATGAGGTTTAGGAACTGTTGGAAGAGTTCGCTGACATCATAGTGGACGAATTACCTTGTTCGTTGCCACTGATGAGGAGTGTGAGTCATCATATTGACCTCATACCAGGGGCCAGTTTGTCGAACAAAGCCGCGTACAGGTTGATGCCACAAGAAAATGAGGAGGTCAAGAAGAAGGTCCAAGAGCTATTGGACAAAGGATTGGTCAGGGAAATCTTGAGTCTATGTGTCTTTCCAATAGTACTCAGTCTGAAGAAGGATGTTGGTTGGATAATGTGTACCGACTCAAGGGCGATCAATAAGATAACCATTAGGTACAGGTTTCCATTGCCGAAACCATACCTCTGTCCTCTTCATCTGATAAATCTCTCCCCCTTTGTCATTAATGACAAAGGTATCTTTCCATCCCGGGTTGCTCCCCCTGAAAGACTATCCTCTTATGGTGCTTCCTCGTGTACATCTAAGACATATAATATAAGCATTCAAAAAGCATTCATTTTTGGAGTAGAAATAACTCCAAGTCTTTGGCGAATATATTCAAAGGCTTCCTGTGGAAGTGGTTTTGTAAAGATGTCTGCCACTTGTTCTTTTGTGCCCACATACTCAACTCAAATGTTCTTTTCTGCAACCTGTTCCCGTAGAAAGTGATACTTGATTGGAATGTGCTTAGTCTTGGAGTGCATCACCGGGTTTTTTGAGATACTAATGGCACTTGTATTATCACAATATATTGGAATGGGCTAATCATACTCAACCTGTATATCTATCAAAGTTTATTTCATCCAAAGAACCTGTGTACAACATGATGCTGCTGCAATATACTCTGCCTCAACTGTAGATAGAGATACCGATGATTGTTTCCTTCTTATCCATGATACCAAACACTCACCTAAGTATAATGTTGCTCCACTGGTGCTCTGTTGGTCATCAATACAACCTGCCCAATCTGCATCTGTGTAGACCATAAGTGATAGATCTTTTCCTTTTGGATACCATAATCCAAACTCTTTTGTTCCTTTGAGATATCTGAAGATCCTCTTTATTGCTAATACATGTGATTCCTTTGGTGCTGCTTGAAATCGTGCCACTTGTCCAACTGCCTGCATTACATCTGGTCTGGATGTTGTCACATATAGTAGGCTGCCAATCATTGACCTATATTGCCTCTGATATGTAGAATTTGAATCATCATCTTTGCTCAACTTGCAACTGGTTTGCGTGGGAGTGATAACTGGTTTGCAATCTTCCATTCCGAACCTCTTTACCATTTCTTTGATATACTTGGTTTGAGAAATAAAAATTCCTTGGTTGCTTTGACGTATC
>CBVK0100830983.1:0-17692 GCA_900067695.1 Picea abies
AAGTGATGAGTGTACTATAATTCAAAGTGAATACAAAATAAATTATTTGAATAATAAATTTAATGGAGAAACTAGGAGTGGGTTAACCTTAAAGTAAGGAAAGTGGGCAAAGTGACATAGAAGATGTTTTTAAGGAAGCTACTTGGAGAGTATAAATAAGAGGCAATGCTCTCTCATTTTAGATCACACTTGATCATATTGAATATATATAGGTGAATGAGTTAATAAAAGGTTTTCTAAGCCGAATTTCAGAGGGAAGGTGAAGAAAAGAAGGCCGGAATTCAAGGTAGGATCAATTCTTTTGATGATGCTTTCTAAGGTATGTTATATACCGGTCATCTCACCATTTTTGAAATAACTTTTTTTTCTAGAATGATTCAGATGGTGAAATTTCTATTCCATTGAGGAAACATATCGAAGTATCTATGGTAAACAATTTGTCTTGTGGGTTGTTGTATTTTTGGAGTTACACTCCGTGTAAAATAGAGTTTGTGGCTAGTCCTGAAACTAGTCTAAAACAAGTGTTTCAGGTAAAAACGTCATAACTTATTCATAACAGATCCAAATTCAGTAAGACAAAATGTTTTGGTTAGAGTATAGTATTTATTATGTTGTATAACATTTTTAGATCTATCCAACAAATATTCCATGTGGGACATGCTCTACAACGTCACTCTCTAGAATAAGCCAGAGTTCAGCAAGGTATGCCATTTTTGACATAACTCCTTTTCTGAGAGGTTCAAGTAGTGACACCTAGAGAAATTGCATAAAACACACTGAAGAAAATTATGTATCAGCTTCAGATATTTATTCATTATAGGTCATAGTTATGATTATTTCAAGTTAGGGTTGTTGACTAATCCCAAACTAGTCATGTGAGACTAAAGAAAAGTTTGATGAAAATGCTAGTCTCTTGTTGTGAAAGTTAAGGAAGGTTTGTAGGTATGTGATAATATACACTAGTTTTATTACAGAGTTACAAATCATATTTTGATGATGAAATTGATGAGGGATTTTGGTTAAGGTACATGTTGGGTACATGGTTGAGACAAGTAGTTGATGAGTTCGCACATACATGAGGTGTGTAGTTGATGATGTTGGTACATATTGATAAGGCATAGTTGATGAGTAGTTGATACATGATTGGTACATATTTGGTGCATGGTTGATGCACTTGTTCATGGTACATGTTTTGTACAGGTTAGGTGCATGGTTGATGCACTTGTTGCTGGTACAGGTTTTGTACAAGTTTGGTGCATGGTTGATGCACTTATTCATGGTACAGGTTTTGTACAGGTTGGCGCATGGTTGATGCACTTGTTTATGGTACAGGTTGATTACGGGTTGAGATACAGGTTGATGCATGGTTGATTCATGGTTCAAGTTTATTGGTATAGGTTTACAACGATATATCTCATGGTGATAGTGTGATAGTGGTCACGTCATTCTACTTCTACTTCAGGGCAGTTGGACGGGGCAAAGAAAGGTGGTTGTATCCACCTTCCAGTTTTAGCCAGAGAACATAGGGGGTTGTAGCCTCCTTCTGGTTGTAGCCAGAGAATTGGGGAGTTGGTGCTTCCCTCAGTACAGCCTGAGAAACTAGGGGGTTGGAGCCTCTTTCTAGTTGCAGTTGGAAAACAAAGGAAGTTGGTGCTGACATATAAGAAAAAACATTGCGTGGTTTTCTCTCGCTTTAGGTTTCCACGTAAAAATATGGTGTACTGTGTATGTGTATGATTGGTTATTTGTTCATTTCTTATTTACTCTGCAGTTATTGGATGATAATGCTACATTGATATAACACTTGGATTATATGGTTAAAAAGGATTAAATTTCTCTATTACTGATTCACCCCTCCTCTCAATAATCCAACATAACCGTTATGAAGAAACATTATGGCCTGCAGGGGTTAGGTGAGTCGTGATTTATGAAGTTTCAGTGTTAGCATATAATAGGAGTTAGGTAGGTAGGATTAAAGGCAGGTATAAGTATGCAATGATTAATAGGATATGATAGATTTTGGTAATCTAGAAGATGGGATAGGTTGTACCCACAAAAATTTCATAGATTTTGAGAAATTTAGGAGTTAAATTCCCGACGAAATGATAAAGGACAAGATAGTTGGATAAGACAACTAGACAAAAGGACATCTAGGCAGATAAGGTGGTAGAGAGATAGGTGGTTATGATCTAGGACAGGTCATGCCAGCATGGGGAACAAGAATAGTTAAGGAACAATTTACCAAAATGTCAACATTACACCATATCGATACACTTAATCACTGGTCAACATTAACCATGGCTGTATTTTCGCATGGATAGATAGGCAAGTGAATTAGGTGATGGAGAGAAGTGCCGACATAGGTATTTAACATTCCCACTACCATATTACACAACTATTTAATTGATAATGGATTTTAGGGTGAGAAATGCCTAGAGTGCATAGTAGAGAGACAAGTTCAGAGTGACCGAAAAGACAAGAATAGTACAGTTTTGAGCATGTCTGTGCTGGGTATTTAGTGCATGCAAATTTTCTAGTTATCACCCATAACAATCGATTCCTCAAGCAGGACCAAGGCACGAACCAATACTAAAGCAACTAGAGAGGCACAAATTCCTAGCATTGAAATACCTAGTAAGGTAACCATCAAAGGACCTCTATTGGGAATGGTTCCTGACCTAAAATATGTCGATTACAACATACAAGATAAGGCAAAGTTTCATGAACTATGCTTCAATGCTTATGTAAAGGTTACTCAAGGGGTTGAGGGAATATTAAATGTGGTCAGCAAGCTATGGGCCAACCCCATATACAAATCAAGGATACTGACATTGTTGGATGTCCCACATTTCAGGCGTATCCCAAAAATCAATGCGTGTGTTAGGTTCTTACTTAGTCAGTTGCATGGAAGATTCCTTTGACTGTAACATGCCTACCTAGTCGAATTCAACCAATTGCACCCCATTATAGGGCTTCCTAGAATGGGGGAGGACCCTACAATCATGTTGATAGCACAAGATTCCAAGAAAGAAGATATGTATGGGAAGTATGGGGCACATAGAGGAACGAGAGGTGTGGTCATCTCATTAATCAATGACAGTCTTTCCAATTTTCCACATAGATCCTTGCTTTCAAACTAATTCACTAGTGACAAAAGGATGAGTTCCCATTGGGGGTCATCCTGGCCGTAGAGCAATGCATCCAAGGCATCAATATGGGTTTGGATCATTATTTTATGAAACAATTCATCCAGGACTGTTTGGATGCATAGGAACATGAAAATGAGTTTCACTATAGTTGGGTGTTACTCTTGCTTGCAATGATAGTGTGGAATCCACCACCATGCCTCACACACAACGTCGAAATTCATTAAGCTGCAATACAACTTGAATAGGAACATCCAATGTGAAAATACCATAGTGTTCAAGCTAAGTTTCAAGGAACTGATTCAGGGGACTGTGCATGCCTTTCTCATACCATGTAGTCTCATTGATAGGTATGAGGATTATCTTCTATTCGAGTGTGATTTCCATAATTTTTTCATCACCCAACTTGAAGATCCATAGGCCCTAGCTAAAATCCTCCCCTTTTGTATTACCAAGGAGGACATACAACATGTTGTTGCAGAGTGGCCATAGTCACTACGTTCCACACCAGATGCAGAATTAGATCTCTTGGAAACTCAAACCAAGAAGAGGAAAGAACATAAATGGGTAGATAAAACCAAAGAGGTAGGAAAGAAACCAAATGTTATAGCAAGATTTTCCTCACCCCATGCAGTCTTGCGCAGAAGGCCTTTTTTCATTTCCCCATGCAGACTTTTAATCCCTTTTTGCAAATCATAGAGATAAAAATACAATTTTTCCACATATACACACCTTGCCTACTATACAAAATGCTTATACATAGGTTGCACCACTACAACCCACGTACATCAGGAAATGTGACCAGAATTGAAAAATGGTGTTAGGTTTCCATGTCACGACAGGAGATCAGTGATCCTTGGCCTTTCATATACTGGAAACGTTAGGACTCGGCCTTTCAGTTCCACTTGAAGGCTATAAATGGGCCAATTATAAGCTATGAAAAAGAGGAGAAATAATTCAACTTTAAGAGCAAAGTTACTCTGGAGGAATTATTCACTTCACATTGAGTCTGCATCGCTTTGTCCTTTAAGTCTAAAAACAATGTTCATCCCCCAAGCTCTTCCCTTATTGAGTGAGAACTCGATTGTCTCTCTTACATGAGCTTGCCTTTGGTGGAGGATTGAAGTGGTGGAGGCCCAGCTGGAAGGAACTTAGTTTCTTGGTTCCGAACCGTGCCAACACAAAAGTCTGTAACTTATTCACTTCTATTGATTATATCTTAATAAATAACTCTTTTCCCATCCAATTGATATCTTGCAAATATTTGAATTATTATTCCATGGGCGTATTTGTTATGAATGTTCATGGATTATGCTATTGAATGTGATAACATCATATATTATCACCATATGATTACTTTGCTTGGTTGTTGAGGACTAGTTGCAAGGATATTACTTTGAGTCAAGTGCTCAACGGTGGACTTCATCGAACGTCTGGATGAGGTAGGCATTTTATCTTGTCTTGCTAGCATATTTGTTTATATAGCATACTTGAGAATAGAGTTTATTTCTGCAGTCATTTCCGCATGTTGTGGTTTGCCCCTAGCCATAGATAGATTTTCCTCATAACAGAATTGAGGACCATACTGGGGATAAAATCTTGTTTTTTGGTGGTTTGGAGTGTTTTTCTCCTTAGATTGCTCTCGTTCATATTGTGTTTCTTGTCGTATCATTTCTTGACAGCCTATGTTCACTCTGGTCCTGAGTCTTTTAGCCTTCTCCTTAGCCTAGCTGTGTTTTTGACACATATACACAGTTTTTTGCTTGACAATCATGTATATACGTGTGATGTCCTTCTGCAAGTTGCGTACATACACGCTTTTCCCTTGAACAGTGGTGTACATCAACCTATTTTTCTTGTTTGTTGGGTTTGGTGGTTGTTGGGTAGGATATGATTATTTCTGAGTCTTCTTGGGTCTTTGTAGTGACTGTTAAGTGTCTATGGGATGGCAGGAAACCTGTCTTTGGTTGAATTTTTGGGCGGTGCCTTTCTCATCATCTTTTCATTTTGATTATCCTTGTACATTGGGTTGGGTGTTTTAATCCTTGGTATCCTACTTGAGTTGTCTCTTTCTATAAACAATAGATTCTTTATATATCAAGATGTTGTTCAGTCCATGCATTTTCATTTTTCTTATATTGAAAATACAAAAATATTAGGCATTTTATATTGATTGGAATTTTGATCTTTTGAGTCTTTGTCATTTATCTTAGTGCATGTAAGGAAATATTGCATTTTTATTCAAAATTGCAGAATTGAATTGAAAATTGCATTTTTAGAAAGCATATCATTCATTGAAAATTGAAGTTAGGACTTTGCATTGTATTCATATTCATTTACTTTACTTGTTGAGTCATAAAATCACTAGTTTCATGACTGCACCTTTTGAATAAGCATGACCATTAAAATTAACACTATAATTTAAAATTGATTAGTAACGATTTTATTTTCTAGGGTGCACAAACTAGCTTAGTATTAGGTGCCTAGGAACCGGATTTTGTGAGTAAAATTCTCCAAGGCTATTAAATCAACATATGTGTCTGACTAAGGGAGTGGAGAAATACATTGTATAATCGGTAATATCAGGAGGCTCTGCTTACATCGGATTTAATCACGAGGTCGTGCAAGGTTGGTTGAAGGGATATCCCCCTGATACCTTCTTAGTGTCAGAGATATTTCTGGGGATCTATTCGTATCTAGGGATCTTTCTAGTGCCCTTACCTCTGTGAGAGGCAGTGCTTTCAAGGTTTTGGGCTTTGCTACCCTGCCCATATGGTGGACTTGACTTACGATTGCTCACTTATGCATTGGTTATACAGTGGTTGCTTAGTTTCTTAACTTAGGTGCCACATAGGTTACTTGCAAGGGTTATTTTGTAGGTACCCTGGGTCAGATAAGGGTCGAAAAACACACAACCTTTATGGAGGATTACCTCTCTGGGGGGATCTGACCGACTAGTTGTTAAGCCTATGAGCACCCTTATAACTGATTTTGTTAACTCCGATATTTAGCAGGGAGTCTTAGGCCCCTCTTGGGTAAGGAATACCTACTTTAGAGAGGGAGGCCCCTTTTAGCCACTTTATTTTGTTTGTGTGCATATTGGCCCTTTGATTATTTTCGATGTGCTCTTTGATTATTAGTTGACCTTAGGAATTTGTATTGCATCATGAGTTATCATGAATAGTGGGGTCTCGTTGGCTCCCACATTTACCGCTACCTCCCCCATGAAATTCACTCATTTCATGGGGACGAATCCATCCATATTTCATAATAGTATGCAAAATTATGATACTCAGTCAATACCTTGGGTCTCTAATCATTTTCCTCATGGTATGCCAGACATGTCTTTGCACTTGTCTTCCTCTGTCTCATCTCCTTATGTGAATCCTAGTTGTGGGTCTGGGGGCATGATGCCTCCTTATTCTCCCTTTTCATTTGGTGAGAGTCATATCCCCCAAACAAATCTTACGGTAGGAGGTTGGAATATTCCTTCCTACGAATCCACCTTTCCAGGAGAAAGTGCTCAAATGTGTGGTCATTCTACTTATTACACTTCGTCCACCTATCCTTCTTCCATTATGCTAGTTCTTACAAATGCTTTTCCCATGGTAGACCTTTGTATGTCCTCTGGTGTTCCATCCAGAGGGAGTAATTCTTATAGTATGGGCAACCCCCTTCATGAAGTTCCTTCATCTAGGGGAAATGCATATCCTCACATGAGTAACCCTTGTTCTGTCGCTTTCTCTTTGCAAGTGACTTCCTCGATGTTGATGCCCTTACAAACCTTTATGAATTAGTATGGAGGAGAATACTATCTTGCTGGACAGGACCATGGTGTATACCAAAACCCTTCTTGGTCTGCAATTTCTCATAACCAATATTTCCTGGAACCTTGGTCTCTAATGCCACATCCCATCGTTGCCACAAGTCTAGTCACTGTAGGGAATACTGGAGTTATATCACCAACCTCTCCTAGTCATGTTGGATATTTGCCAACAACCTCTGCAAGTCATGTTCAAGACCAGCAACTAGCCGTTGCAAGTCATGTTGGGCGCACAAGTCTAGTCACTGCTAGCCACACTGCACATACATCACCAACCTATTCTAGTCATGTTGGGGATTCATCACCAACCTATGCAAGTCATGTTGGAGATTTGAGACTAGCCTCTGCAAGTCATGCTGGGGGCATGTCACCATCCACTATGAGTCATGTCATGGGCATTGATATGATTGAGAAACCTAGACGTGTAAGACGTAAGCCCAAGTTCCTTTGTAGGATTTGCAAAGGAGATCACCTTACTCATTTTTTCCTACTATTTTGGTACAAGAAGCATGGTCCTTACCTGGGGGCCCTTCAGGTTCTAAGTTGTCTTTGTATTCCCAACCTTCTTTGGTTGATACAGTGGTGATGCCGATGCAATCTTCAGCTGACACCCCTCTTCCTTTAGGGGATGATGCATCTCTTGACCTTGGTGTCTCACATCCTTTTCAACCAGCGATATTTTTGATGCAATCTTCGACCGACACCACTCCTATTTTGGGGGGTGATGCATCTCTTGACCTTGTTGTCTTGCATCCTATTCAACTAGTGGTCATGTCGATGCAATATTTGACCGAAACCACTCCTATTTTGGGGGGTGATGTGTCTCGTGACCTTGTTGTCTCACATCCTATTCAACCAATGGTTGTGTCGATGCAATATTTGACTGACACCACTCCTATTTTTGGGGGTGATGCATCTCTTGACCTGTTGTCTCACATCCTATTTGACCAATGGTTGAAGAAGTGGTCATGCCGATGCAATTTTTGATCAATCACGCTCTTCTAGTTCTAGTTCTATACCTTATATACCATGTCATTAGCATTTCTAGTACTGTACTTTCTGAACAAGAGAGAGTTTTACCCTCCCTGAGTACTCTCCCTCCAAGTCTTGGAGAGGTTCCCTTTGACTGGGATCGTCTTGTGGGGTATCCAATTCCTCCTCCTATGCATTTTCAAGTAAGAGACATTATTCGATATATCGTGGAGAAAGTAACCTCTGCTAGCAATTTATCCTCCTCGACTTTGAGAGCTTTGGGTTTTCCCAAGCTTGTGTCGGTTATTCGTAAGATACTGGAATTTCACAGAAGTCTAGCACAGGAGCCTTGGCCTCCCTCGTGACATGCCACCTAGAACCTCTCAACGAGTCTGATTTAAGATCTTTTTCAACTCATCTAAAAATTGAAAAGATTGTCAAGTGAATTTTTCCCTTTCACATTTGTTAAATTGGACTTGAAAGGTCGTGAGTCTTAGTGTATCTCTTTTCTGACTCGTTTTCAAAAAGAGAAAATATTGCCAAGTGAACTTGTCTCTTTCACACTTGTAAATTGGATTTGAAAGGATTTCTATTTGGTACAATTTTATCCCTTTTTCAAACCAAGTAGAATAAGATTTCAAAAAAGGAAATTTTTTGGCGTTAAGTTGTGATTGCATCTCATGCCCTTTCCTGCAGTATTGAGCCTATTGCGGGTTCTTGCTTTGCGTTATAAATTGTTTGCCTCAACAAGTTTGCATCCTCAACCAAGCAGAGCCTCATTTGTATCCTTTGCAACTTGACACCCTATACCCAAGAGGGAACATTCCTTTGAGTGTCCATGTTTCACATGCGCCTCCTTGCATTGAGCATAGGTATTCTCCACTGCTGGAACTAGTTTTTCTTACTTGCGACACTTGTTTCCTTCTCTATATCATAGCATTCATTTGACTATGAAAAAACAAAAAAAGATAGGTGAGAAGGGAGTATTATCTTATATTGGCATCATTTGTGTCGCCTTTGAACAGAGCACAAAGTTATTGAGTCCACTTGTCATCATAATTTTGGGTTTAACATGGCCTTAGGAAGTTGAGCTCGTTACAGATAGTTTTCTCCTCCGACTGGTTACTCTTCCAATCCCTATGGAGAATTTTATTGATGCCTCTTGCATCTCATGGTTTCATCATTGAGTCTATGCTGCCAGAGTCTTCCATATGTCTCATGATCTTGTTCAAAGGATGTATATCAACCTATGTCGACCATTCCTCAAAACTCTTGACTTTGCATGTCAGCCATACCCTCAGTTTGTCCTAGAATAACATGATGTTGTAGTCCTATTGTGAACCATGGTCATACTTTCATCATTGGTAGGTAACCTTGAACCCAATAGTTGACATTTCATCATTGGTCATTGATTGGGTGGTTTCCCTTGTGTTCAACGACAAAACATCTATTCACACATTGGGATTCATGCAATGTCTTAGATGCCATTATCCTTATTGGTGGTTTCCTCACCTTTGTCAATAGGTTTCCTCATTGGTTGTTATTCATAGGGTCTTTTTCGTGTACCAATTGCACTTGGCACGCATGAAATACACACAGGGTCGTTGGTTCATGAACATGTTCTTCGTCGGATTTCCTCCAAATCATGAAGCTCCTTCTTTGTACCTCATGCTAAATGATAAGATATTTCTTAATGCTCTCCTTTCAGCGAGTCTCCTTCTATCAACTTCATCTCATCTTTTCTGGAAACAAGACCTAGAGTTGTATGAGTACCTTGAGGCTTGCAGTCATTAGTGCCAGGTTCTCTCACCATTGACAGTTGGGAATACATCAATGTCTCTTGATCAATGGATTCTTCAAGTGTTCAAGCCTGACTCCTTTATTCACACTTGTAAGAATGTACTTGATGCCTTGATACCTACTTTCATCATCGGTAGGTTGTCTCGTGTTTGTTAACAGTATACCTTAATGATCGGTAATCAAACAAAGTCTCATTGTGTTCGACCCCAACTCCCTTATTCACATGATGTAGACATGCACCTTTGGCAGATTATGTAGAAGACTTGAAGACATCAGTATGTGGCCACAACTTTCCTGAGCTGTTGCTTCCTTTTCATTGGACCAATAGCTATGTAACTTCAATGATCATGGGAGAACATATTGTACTCCATTGTATACATATATCTTTAGATTGATTTTGAGACTGGTTCTGCTATGCCTTGTTCGTGACTATGACAACCTTTGGCAAGTAACCACATTTGTATTTGCCTATTCATGGCCATGGATAGTTGTTTGGTATATTTTCACATGTATCTGCAGTGTAATTCAAATTGGCAGCCATGTATGCAAAGTCAGTATAGATTGTAATGAGCAAATAGTTGTTCCAGCTGGGTCCCCATTAGTCCACTTCTGGGTTTTCATAATTTATTTCAGCCATCACAGATACTCTTCTAACGTCACACATTAGGGGGCATCTGTTATAGAAATATTTTCCTCACCCCATGTAGTCTTGCACAGAAGGCCTTTTTCCATTTCCCCATGCAGAATTTTAATCCCTTTTTGCAATTCCCAGAGCTAAAAATACAATTTTTCCACATATACGCACCTTGCCTACTATACAACATGTGTATACGCAGGTTGCACCACTACAACCCGTGCACATCGGGAAATGTGCTCAGAATTGAAAAATGGTGTCGGGTTTCCATGTCACAACAGGATATCAATGATCCTTGGCCTTCCATAGACTGGAAACATTTTGACTTGACCCTTCAGTTCCACTTGAAGGCTATAAATGGGCCAATTAAAAGCTATGGAAAAGAGGAGAAAGAATTCAACTTTGAGATCAAATTTACTCTGGAGGAATTATTCACTTCTCATTGAGTCAACATCCCTTTGTCCTTTAAGTCTGAACATAGTGTTCAGCCCCCAAGATCTTCCCTTATTGAGTGAGAACTCCATTGTCTCTCTTACATGATCTTTCCTTTGGTGGAGGATTGAAGTGGTGGAGGCTTAGCTAGAAGGAACTTATTTTCTCGGTTCCAAACCATGCTGAAACGGAAGTTTGTAACTTATTCACTTCTGTTGATTATATCTTAGTAGAAATACTCTTTTCCCATGCAATTGATATCTTGCAAATATTTGAATTATTATTCCATGGGCATATTTGTTATGAATGTTAATGGATTATGATATTGAATGTGCTAACATCATATATTATCACCATATGCTTTCTTTGCTTGGTTGTTGAGGACTAGTTGTAGATATATTGCTTTGAGTCAAGTGCTCAACGGTGGACTTCATCGAACGTCTAGACAAGGTAGGCCTTTTATCTTGTATTGCTAGCATATTTGTTTATATAGCATACTTGAGAATAGAGTTGATTTCTGAAGTCATTTCCATCTGTTGTGGTTTTCCCCTATCCATAGAGAGATTTTCCTCATAACACCAAAGGTCTAGAGGAAGGGGGTGCAAGAAGACACATGGGGCCCTCTGTCCAATAAGGAAAAATAAGCATGTATGACACAAAGCACAACCTCCAGGTATAGCTTATAAACGTGCACATATAATCCGTCATTGTCAATCTACTTTGTTCCCGTTGACAAGAAAATCCCCTCATAAATGGTCATGAAGTCAACCAAGTGTAGGATATTGACCCATCAACTGGAAGAACAGAACATAGACACCAATGCTCCAAAGCAGGAACCAGGGAATTCATCAGAACCAGTTCAAAGAATCATCTAGATGCTCCGATCTAATTTGGACATGCAACAATTGCAACATTAGGACTTGGCACAAAACATGGGTGAGCTCCATCGTGCCATCCTCATTACTAGCCCATTGGCCGACCGTAGGCCCCAAGCCTAGATGGTCATAGTTATCATCTCTAGCACTACATCACCACGCAATAGTGTGCAAAAGAGGGAGTTGTGGATAAACCCTTTATCCTTGACAACCTTCAAGGCTTCGACCAGTTCAGAGCCTCCATCATTAACTTATGTGGAGCTAGACTTAGTGCAGATAACATCACAAGGCCTTCAAGTATATATGGTCAAGATCACAATCGAGTTGCGAGATAGACAATGCACACTCAACCAGTCATATATAGATCTACAACAAAAGCACAAGCAATAAATAACTGTGCACCAAGAAACTTAAAAAAAGCATGCCCAACAGATAGAGACACATAAGGAAGTCAAGGAACACCATGAAATAGAGGTTACTTCACACACATTATTGATTAGTGTAATGGATGAAGTCTATGCATAAGTCCCCAACATAGCGGTAGAAACCTCGAACCTCCCAGCACCAAGTAAACTCAACAAAGTAAAATAAACGGTTCAATACTTGTAGGTGCAGAAAACAAAAATTTAGGAAAAGTTGAAGCACACCCCCTAATTAGAGAAAGGGGAGTTGCTATAAAAGATTGTTGTTGTAGAAAATACGTTGCACCAAGGAAAAGCATGAGTGGATTGATTCTCAAGGGTCATTCAGTACAACTTCAAGCTCTAGACTCACCTCCAAAATACCACCAAAATTAACACAATCGAATATTGCATCCGTGCAACTGAGGCACAAATCAACGAGAATAAGTAGGTGATGCACTCCCTACTGCTGGTAGAGTGATAGGAAACCATGACAAAAAATGTTGGCCTTCATCAAGAGATTGCATCTGCTCATTATGACCAAGAAAATCTATTAGACATTGTGTTAGACGCATAGGAGAAGGTCCAACAACACCACTATAAGATAGTAGATGCTTATGTGAGGGAAAACCCAATGATAGATTTGGGTGCAAAGATCCATTCAAGGGCAGGTTCGACCACTTTTGCAACAAAATGAAGGAACTAATGGATATTTTTGATAATATCGACTCCAAGTTTGAAAAATTCATTGCATACCTCACAAAGATTGTGCCATCCACTACCTCTGTCATGACTTAAGCCACTTTGTTGGCTCAAGGACTAGCCAACCAATAATGTTGGGGGAATGTTGGCACCAAGGTTTGGGAAAGATTGCACGTGCCACAAGTTTTTTATTGCATAACACCAAGATTCAATACATGTGCCAACTAATTTTATACTGTGTGCACCAACCAATTTTGTACTGCGCGTAGGACTTGTATAAATATCGCATGCATAGAAAATCCTTAAAACTTTAATGATTGTAAGCATTTTTGTAATAGACCGATGGGTCATGGTCGATATTTTTAGTGAGCTAGAAAGTTTGTTATGATTGACATGCTCCTATCAATATATAAGGGATGTATGCAAAGAAAATAGGGTTAACTTCTTGTTCATTGTTGTTGTTAGGTTGGCTTCTATGAGTTAGAGTTTTAGTTAAGCCTTTTTTCAGTTATTGTTGGTTGCAGTTCACTAGATGCTCATGAGTTGTTAGGTTAATATGAGAAAGAAAGTAGACCGAGATCTGAGTTGTTGCTGATCTCTTATTCAATCTGAATGAGTTCTAAGAAGGCTACGACCCTTTGTGTATTGAAATGTATCTGAATGACTTTGATATTAATGAATGAAGTATAAAGATCTTTTTGACTCTGCATATCATGGGTTCTATTATGAATGTATGCCTATTACGTATCATTCTTTGCAATACTTATATGGATGATATTATGTATGAATGTGAAACAAATGCATGGTTCTGAGGTAAATGTCTCATGTCTGTATTATTCCTTCATGATCAACACAAACATTTGGTCTCTTTGATTCTCATGGTGTCTTGGGTGAGACCTTCTTCAATCCTTGAAGATTAAATATGCCAGTGCCTATGGGGTATTTTTCGGTAAAGCCTTTCGAACCCTGGGTCTGAACCCCAAGACAACACAATTCAAGGTCAACAAAAATTAGGGTAGATACCAAATCATTATCAAGTCAGCTCGAGGTCAATAAAGGTCCCCATGAACTTAGGACAGGCCAAGAGCTATGACCAACAGATAGGATGGGGACCGGGACTAGGAACAAAACCAATGAGGGAAAAGGGTCTATGTTGTGCAACAAGAGCGGGTAGACCGGGCTTCACAAAGGGAAATATGTAGAGATTCCTTTCAAGAGAGCACCTCCATCACCCAACAATCTTAAGAAATTCACTAAAACCAAGTACCTGAATGCATAGATAACATGTAAACAAATCAAAGTCTATACAAATGAAGTATGAACAAAATTACTAACCAGGAGAAGTGAAATAAACCTCGTATTGCATGAATTGAGTCGAGGTTGAAACCCCTACAAATTGGTTCACCTAGCTAGCATCTCCATTTGCTATAAAACCCTCATGACCAATACATTCCATGATTGAAAACCCAACTATAACTCCTCCTTCATCATTCACAAAACCACCAACCATAATTCCTCTCCTAGCCATAAAACCTTTAGTAGCTTCACAGTACAAAACACACAACATTGACATAATTAGGGAGTGTCGTTTATCATGGTCTCTCTTAACCATGTGGGAGAGGCCCTCTCTCCTATAACTTCCACTCAATCCAAAGAAACCATAAACAACCTTACTAGTGCCCTCTTATTGACTTAAATCTATTTGTTGCAATCATACTTATAAGAAAGACATATACACCTCACAACCCTCTAGTGGTGCAAAATGAAAATGTTCTTAAAGAACCTCACAATGATTACACTTTGATTTTGAGACATTATCAAGAAGTTCATTCTAATCAATTCAGTCACAAAATATTATGTGAGTGATAAAAGGCCATTAATCTATTTTTATGGGAAGATGATTAGATTCAACACTATATGTTTATTAGTTTAGGGTAGACAACTTAGGGGACTAAAATACATGTCGTTTCATCATATCGGGATTGATGTCAACATGGATACAATAACCATGATAACATAATCATGGGGTTGGATGTTATTATAGAAGTAATTTAACTTGTAGACAAACCTACTTCCTTTTAAGTTAAACGTTTGTGTTAAATTCAATGTTTTTTTTTGTTTGAGTCATAGTTTCACTTTCAGGAAGTGGAACATTGTGAATAAAAATCTATTTTAATGCTTTAAAAAAAAAATTTCTATGGTTAATCAATTATATCCTCTCCTCTTTTGAATAGTCATTATCTCTTTAAGCCTCATTTCTCCAACGCACAACCAAAACAAAAATAAAAACATGGTACGTCGGGTTAGACCGTACCAATATGCTATCCAAGTGTATTTGGAGTTCCATATCAAAGGGTAGGGAGCCACATCAAGCGCCAACACACAATATTTAGACCGTTGTCAAAGTTTACTTCAAAATTTTTGACTCATTCTAAAATTATGAATGGGCATCTAGTATCCGAGCTGTATTTTAGGAACATCCAATTAATATAGGAACATCAAAGTCAAAAAATTGACTTTTATCCATGCCTATAGCAGAATGCCCTGAATCTACAGGCTGACAAACAATTGGGAAACTTAAAAAAATTAACATATCAAGGAGGAACATGATATGATAATTTTACCCACAAAGCAAGACAGTTTGTGCTCATACTGATATGGTCCAAAGTTGAATTTGAATATTTTAATAGGTTGTGTGGAATACTAGACCAATTTTAATGGATTGGGTTGGAGATAAAGAAACGAACTAGAGCTAAATAGGCCTTCATAATGGATACTTATTTGTAACCTTCCAGAAATTCACCTTCTATTGCAACCCTTAAAGTGGAATTTGTAGTTTTTTTTTCAAAGTGTGGCTTTTCTAATTTTATTTTTGAAATACAAGAGGTGAAAGCACTGCTATTTTTAGAAAAACAATTATTTTTAAACAGACACCATACTTTCATCCAACTACTTCATAATTGGTATGTGGGGTGAGGTTCCTATCAACAAGGGAACATTGCTTGCTATGTGCAGTAGAAAACCCATGGATTAGCCTTGTACTTGTATTGTTTCCGCTTCTACACACTCTCTTAGAAGTTGTGCTTCTCCCTCTCTTTCATAATGGAGTTTCCATGTTCATCATAGGAAATGTATGGAAATGTCTCTTGTAGGGGTTTGATAGCGAGCCTCTTGCTAGTAGATTTCCCTATCACTCTCCTTGACTTTCATGATGATAGACACATTTCAATGAATGTGTACAATCCTTATACACAAACTTCCATCATACTTCCCAACATGTCAAGGATAACCAACCTCGTCGAGAGATGCATTGTGGTGGGGGACGATCACACCATTAATAATAGAGTTCAACGTTCAAGATCTTAAGAAGTGGTGGTGTTGGGGTGGGGCCATGGGGGAAGAGGTGCAAATTATTGGAAATCTACGAAGAGGATGGAGGATAGTAGGATTCCTTCTCGATGATATAATGGTAATTACAACAAGTCAATGAAGTACCGAGCATCGTAGGTTACATAGAAACAATTTTAAAAATGGAAATATGGACAAAATGATATAGGGATAGATGGCATGTTTTATATAATTATTTTACACCTGATTACCTGATGGGCATCATCTAGAGGTCAGCATTATGAGACAGTGAATTATGTCACTTTTTACCTTGAGCATATAACACCTTTTTTCCCGGTCGTAGGTTGTCCCTTTACATTGTGTGACCAAAATGGATGGTCTCTCCTTGTCCTTTTGTAAAGGGAGAGCGATTGCATATTTGACGCAACCTACCCCTCAAACGAGCGGTCGCTCCGCCAAGACCTTCTCTTTCACCGCGGCCCGAAGAGTCAAATGCTCTTCCACCCCCTCGGGAGTTATTTACCCACAGTCTTCTCGGAAATCTCCTCTTCGCGTATCGGGAGATCGGGTCTCACTATGTTGCGAGGCTCGCGGCACTGTCCTCGAGTAAACAAACGCCGAAACCCTGATTCCCGATGGTCAACGGTCAACCTCGGGGTATCACTGCTTGCGATGCCGAACCCTTGTATTTCAAATCCCCGAGTGTCGAAGAGACGATCCCACGCAAATACGCCACCTGTATTCCACTATTCCTTCAGGGCCCACACTGCCACATCAACCTCGGGATTTCGCGGATCACGGATCCACGACGCCAAGTCCCTTGCCGTTGGAAACCCCGAATGCCGAAACTCCGATGTTTCAAATTTGTGCCACCTGTCCCTCCAGCGATCGACGGCTCTGATCAAATCGGGGGTTCGCACTTCGCGATTTCGACATGCATGGGATTCTTGCACTCACCAACCCCGATTCACCGATGTGCGATGGCAAATGATCCTTCCTGCACCTGAGGGTTAACCTCATCGCTCCTTCTCCCAGATCCAATGACCCACGGGACTTCGCGAATCTTCACGACAAACTCCAGTCGTCGATTCTCTTCCTCTGGAGAATCCTCTGTTCGCCACCTTCGTCCTGAGCAACTGAAACCAAGGGACTATCCCTTCTGAGCTTTTGGTCAACTTGGACTCTTTTAGGGATTTCTCGAATATGCTCCCTGTGCTCGGTCTTCAACCACTTTCAAAAGTGATGAAGTCTTCTGGGTTCTGTGCACTCACGCTCGCAACAGTTTCAACCCTTCCCTTATCAGACTTGCTACTGAGACTTCACTTCCAACCTGCACTCACCTGCGCGGTTCGAACAACCCAACATAACCCAAGACCAAAGAGAACAAAAGTTCAATTGCTCAGCCTCCTCACGCACTCTATGTGGAGGAATTCAACTGCACTCGATGCAGGAATCTCCTGGCCTAAGCAGAGAAACAATTGAAACTCATTCTCTCAGGTTATGCACCTAATACGCAATCACATATGCAGCATATAACAGGTAAACATAAAAGGAAGCAA
>CBVK0100830992.1:0-18105 GCA_900067695.1 Picea abies
CCGAGATCTACACTCTTTCCCTACACGACGCTCTTCCGATCTCACAATTGCTTTGGAGTAAGTGTGAATGTGATGGAATCAAACTGTTGAGATAACAGTCTAACTTGTAGGTATTTGTGGAAGAGGCAAGGATCGCGAACGTGGTACACATTATTGAGATGGAGGACGACCATTTGGGAATCAAGTAAAACGCTAAGGTGACGAATATGGCGATGGTTGGCCTCAACGAGGAGACCAATGACAGCGATGTATTCTACTTGATTGTTGGTGGATGAGCATAAACATATGCCGCTGGTGTGGAGCAGTTCATGTGAGGGTGAATAGAGGGCCCAAGTAGCCGAAGCGATATTTTGTGTCCAGCGGCTAGCTTCGTTGACGTAACCGATGTGGTAGGCTGATGGTGGTGGCATCTATCAAGAACACGAGTGATATATTAGACGTGAGGTATGGATGAAAGAAGATTAAAAAATCTAAAAATGACGTACAAAAAAGAAAAAGGCTAGTGTAGTATGGCTACGCTCAGGCGTAAAATTTCTTTAAGTACAACCCGTTGACGGGTTCTTTGAGAGGATGGTCATCGGGAGAGGCCAGGATGTATGCACCTTTAGTGAGGCAATGTTGGATGATGTATAGTCCATGTCATAGGGACTCAAATTTTCCATGGCCAAGGGTATCGTGAGAGACATCATAAGCGAGGACGAGGTCACCTTTGTTGAATGAGAGAAGGTTGGCATGGCGATCAAAGGTGGCCTTTGACCGTTTTTTGGCTGCCTCCTTGTTCTGTAATGAAGATCAACGATCCTCATCCAGGGATTCTAAATTCAAAAAACATTGCTCCATTGGAGCAGTGTCGGGTAATATCTCAATGGCGGTGCGTAAGGTGGGAATTTCACACTCGATGGGAAGAGTGGCGTCAACCCCATGGACCAGATGATAAGGTGTGAAACCAGTGGTAGTTTTGACTGCCATGTGATAAGCCCATAGCGCGGAAAATAAGCCCATAGCGCGGAAAATAACATATGATGCCAATTGGTCTTATGTTTGTTAACCATGCACTGCAACATGGTTTTGAGGACTTTGTTGACTGCTTCGACCTGTCCATTTGACTAAGGGTAGTATGGGGAGGAAAACTCGTGGGAGAAGCCTAATCGGGATGAGAGTTCAACGAAAATATCATTCTCCAAATGTTTCCCATGATCAAAGACTAGTTGTAGTGGTACTCCAAAGAGGGAAATGATGTGGTTAAAGAAAAAACACGCTGCAGTGTTAGCGGTCTTGTTGAAGGTAGGCATGGCTTCAAACCACTTGGTAAAGTAATTGACTACAATGACGATGTATTTGTGTCCATCGTTGGATGGAGGGTTGCAGGTCATGAAGTCTATGCCCCATTTGTAGAAGGGACCAGCGGTAATGATTGGGTGTAGAAGAGAAGGTGGTGCTCTTGCTTTGTTGGTGTAAAGCTAACATTTGTCGCATCGTTTCACTGCGTGGATATAGTCATGAAACAATGTAGGCCAGAAGTAACTGGTGCGAATGATTTTCTGAGTAGTGGACATCACCGAGAAGTGGCCCCCGCAAGTACTATTGTGGCAGTCATTCAAGACTCGATCGGCCTCGTCGATAGTCAAGAAACTATGGAGTACAGTGTCAAATTCTCGCCGATATAAGACATCACCGATGAGTAGGTAGCGTGAGGCTTGGTGACGGATACGTCGATGATCATCTCTAGAGAGGTGGTTTCTGAATTTTTGTGTTTGTAGGTAGACGAGAAGATCGTCGTACCATGGGTCATCCAAGGGGATGTAAAAGAGATGTTCATCGAGGAAGTTGGTATTGACGGGTGAACTGGTAGTGTCGGAGCGAAATGTCGTGATGAGTTCAGCGAGGATGAGAGATTTCTTTCTCTTGGGTGATGAAAATTCGAGATGGTATTCCTGAAGGATGACGATCCATCGAGCAAATTTACCATTAATTTTTTGACGACTGAGCAAGTATTGCATGGGGTTGGAATCTACTATGATTTTGGTAGTTCGAAGCAGAATGTAATGGTGCAGCTTTTGGACTGTGAGGACAACTGCAAGGGATAGATTTTCTTCGTGAGTGTACTTCAAGGGTGTCCCTGAAAGTTTTTTACTAATGTAGTAAATCACATGCTCACGACTGTCATCCCCTATTTGGACAAGCACTCTTGCTACTGAAACAACTGAGGTTGATATGTAGAGGAGATAGTCGCAGTTATAGTCAGGTGGACTAATCAATGGGGTGTTGGAGAGGGCTGCTTTAAGATCATCAAAATAAGTTTGGGCATGTTTATCCCATTGGAATGGGATGTTGTGACGAAGTAAGTGAAGGAAGCCATGTGCACGAGTAGCGTAATCTAGGACAAAGCGTCATAAAAAGCTAGCTTTGCCTTGTAGGCTCTGTAGTTGGCGTTAATTTTGAGGAGGTGGAATTTTTTTGATGGCTTGGACTTTGAGGGGGTCCACGGTAATGCCACGTTGGGAAACTATGAACCCAAGGAGGCGCCCAACAGTGACGCAGAATACGCACTTGAGGGGGTTTAAGCAGATATTGTATTGACGACACCTTTGCAAGATGATTCGTAAATCATCGAGATGTTGAGTGCATTTCTTAGATCGAGCGGTGAGTTCGTCCAAGTATGTGAGGATGATATGAGCTAGATCATGAAAAATTTATGTCATCGCACGTTGGAAAGTGGCGTCGACATTCTTGAGGCCAAATGGCATGACACGATATGCAAAGGTGCCCCAAGGGGTAGTGAATGTGGTTTTGTACTGATCGGCGGGGTGAATTTGTATTTGGTTGTAGCCAGAGAAACCATCCATGAAGGACAAAGCCTCGTGACCTATGCAATCATCGATAATTTGGTCGATGAAGGGCATTGGAAAGTTGTCTTTGGTACAGGTGTGATTGAGGTTGCGAAAGTCTGTACAGAAAAAGATACTGCCCTTTTTTTTGTTAACAGGGATAGGGTTGGAGACCCATGACGTATAGGTGATGGGGTAGATGAACCCTACAACGCGTAATTTTTCAATCTTGGCTTTGATGGCGGCGACTTTGGATGGGTGTAGCAGTCGTTGTTTTTGGCGGACAGGTGTGATATTAGGCCAGGTGTCGATGCGATGTTTGAAAATAGAGGGATCAAGGCCAGGCATCTCTGTGTATGGCTAGGCAAAAATGTCCTGGTATTTGTGGAAGAGGGCTTTGTAGGCGGTGATTTCCTTAGGAGAGCACACTGAGACAATGGTGATGTCCTCTACGACCCCAAGTTTGATGGAAATATCGATTTTGATAGTGGGGGAAATATTGGCCATGTTTCCATCTTCAAAAGCATCGGGGGTAGGGATAGGGTTATTGAACCAATCTATAGGCTGGGAGAAAATCCTTGGTTTCAACTGCGTATATGGGATTTTGGTTAGGAGGCCCGACGACTTCCTGTGGAGGAAAAAGCGCTCTGTGGTGGAGTGCGTCCCATGGGCAATAAGGTTTAGTTAACTCCTCAAGGATGTCTTCGTCACAGTGAAACTATCGATAATATAGGGGATAGAAAGGAGTGATTTTGGTGGCTTTCATCGTGGGGTTGTTGTCTAATGGTAACGATGTTTCGCTTGACATAAACCAAATATCGATATATTGTGTGTTAAAAATGGTATTCGGTCGTAGAATTTTCGTGGGGAAATAAATTGGAGAATTGGGGGGATTTGGGGGTGACTCCTCATATACAACATCTAGGAACCATGGGGGAGTAGGGAGTGCCTCAGGTTCTAGTGAAAAGATATGAACCATATCAAGTGATGGGGTAAGGGTACTTACTGGTTCTATTGGAGGAGGGGGTGTAGGATTTTAAACAAGGGCCAGTTGGTGACGCATGTATTCAATGATCATAGGACATTGATATGTGAAATGATCAAGT
Organism: Picea abies; assembly: GCA_900067695.1. NCBI lineage: Eukaryota > Viridiplantae > Streptophyta > Pinopsida > Pinales > Pinaceae > Picea > Picea abies. The sequence goes on from CBVK0100830992.1 coordinate 3,935, forward strand.
GATTCGCATAGAGATCAAGGACATCTCATACGTTCATTGACTGAGGTCGTGACATAATGGATGTCGGTGACATGAGATGGGGTGGGTTCTTGATGAAATATTTGGCGTATGGCTGTTAGCGTCTGCTGGAATTGAGGTAACGCTCGACAATGGTGTGTGTAATGACCATATTCTGAACAGATGGCGCAGGCGAATTTGGTTCGCAATCCTTTGTTACTTGTGTTCTGGGAGATAGTAACAATACTGGAGGAAGCGACGAGTGGTGGTGGTGCTCGAGGGATTTAAATGAGATTATGTAACTCGAGGAGAGATGAGCACTTGTTGGTGGGGTGTCCGTCTTTCTCGCATAGAATGCAAGAAGGTTGGACATGTGGGGGAAGTGGAGCAATGGGCTCCTTCTTTTTCCACCTTCCCCCATCTATGGCAGGGGGGCTAGTGAGTGGGGGTGTAGGTGGTATGGTGGGGGTGAGTATGGGAATCTGCGTTGGGATTCCTTCTATTTGGGGAGGGAGGGATGGTAGAGGGACCATCTCAGGCAAATGTAGATACCAAACTGGGATTTCCAACACCATATTAGGAAGGGTAAGCGTTGCAGCTACATGGAAAGCTTGTACACCTGGTGGGGGGTAAAATAAAGGTATTTGGGTAATGGCTTGGGGGACTATTTCCCAAACCGGGATATGACCCTGGGGGAGGGGAAGATCAGGAATGGGTTGAGCTGAACTAGTTCCAAGGGGTTCCTGAGGGAGAAGTTCTGCAACTAGGGATAAAAGAGGTCTCGATGGGAGGGAGAGTATCTTCAGTTGTCATTTCGTTGGAGGATATGACACATACTTGTGCTGAGGGATGGAGGAGCAGTGTGCTTTGTGGTATGTCCCTAGAAAGGATGGGTCTTTAAAGATTTTGGGGCCCATCTCGATGAGTGGATAGGTATCGGGATTAGTGTGAACAAAAGGGAGGATGTTGTCGATGTTGGATGAAGGGTTAGGTTGGTAATGTGATACTTGATTGATGGTAATGATCTTTTCATTATGGGGAAACATCATGGTTCGAAACACAGAAGAGGCGATGACCTTCATAGCATACATGTAGCTATGACAAAACAAGATATTGTAGTCGAGCGGGGCATCGATAACCTCAATGACAATAATAATGGTTTTTCCCCCAAACTCGACGGGGACATTTTGGAAGAGTCCCTTGGGGGATGAGGGTCTTCCATCGTAGGCTCTTAAGGTAATGGAAGATGGTATGAGTTCGGGGGAACCAAGTTTCTTCCATATGGATTTGGACATGATACATGTAGATGCACCTTCATCAATGATGCAGCAATGAACTGTAATTTTTTGAATTTTCACGGGGATTTGAAAAGCGATAAGAGTGGGGAGGTGAGGTTCTCCATTGTTGAGGTCAAATTTGATGAGTCGTGTATCAACAGGGTCGACTGCCCCTAGGGCGGAAAGTAAGGACTTCCACTGAGTGGGACAAGTTTGAAGGACTTCTAAGACTAACATGGCAACTGAAGATTGTGCCAAGTCATCGACCAAACTATAATTATGAGACACCTTAGCCTGAGGATTGTGGACATTCCTGTGCAATGGGATGCGAGGAATACGAAGGGGGATTTCAGTATTAGGGCGAGGAATCATTAAAGAGGGTCCAGTTGTGACTATGGTTGCATCCAAGGTGGTGGGAGCAGACTCAGGGGGTGTGCTATATTGACGACTGTGTGTTTACAGAAGGACTTCTTCCTCACTGGTAAGGAGGATAGTGCGATTGGCAATATTTCCCGTATTGGGATACTGTCCTGACTGTGGTGGGGTAGGTTGCATGTCTTGTTGGGTATTTGTCACCCCTTGGTGTGGAATGGGGTTTTGTAGCACGGCTAGGGGTGGTTGCTACACATATTGTTGTGGGGCCTGTGGAGGGGCAGGCAGTGTTGAGGGACATGGTCCATTCACAGAGTCTTTCATCCATTTATAGTCAGTGATTTGGGGGCAATGGTGAGTATAGTGACCAAACTCACCGCAAAGGGCACAAGGGAAGGTGGTCCGAATATTGTTCTTGTTCTTCCCCTGGCATTTGTTGTTGTTGCCCCCTTGGGGGTTCTGATTCCCCTGGTTCTGGTTGCCCCCGATAGACTGGTTCTGCTGGGGTTGGTTCTGGTTTCCTCCTGGTTTGGGATTATTATTGTTCTATTTTTTTCCTTTATTTCTGGCATTGTCCGATTGATGGGATGGATTTTCTGTATTCAGTTGTTCAAAATTTTGATATTGTTGAATGGGAGAGGGCTGAACAAAATTAACCCCAATGTGTGGGTGTCCTTGTGGTGGAGCCATAGGCTATGGGGGGCCAGGAAATGGAAATTACGGATTGTGTTGCGGAAATGATCCATAAGGTACATAGGAAGGGGTGGCGCTTTCACTAGTGCTTAGGGTATAGGATGAGGTAGAGGGAGTACCAGTACTTGGTTGGATAGGTGGGCATATTATGGGTGTCAGTGGGGGTCCACTTATGGGTGGAAGTAGGGCAGAAGGGTATGGTTGTTAAGAGGGAGGAGGATAATAATGGATTCCTCCATATTCCGGTGGATATTGGGGTGTGCCATACATGGGTAGTGGTTGAGGCTGTGGGTTGTGGTCTATAGTGTTACCAATCAATTCATTTGTTGAGTGAGACATCCTAGGTTTGTCTTGGTTGAATTGCATGGATCTTGGGTCGTCCGGGAGTACCGTGTATAGGTATTCGGATTGGGTGTAAATGAGTTCGAACTATTGGGTCTTACTAATGGCTTCTTCTTCAGACTGGGGGAAGGTGGCGGCCACATCTTTGGCAAGGAGGGAAACAAGTGGTTTGAGGAACCAATTGAGACATTGTTGGGGGGTAGCGTTAGCTTTGCAGAGACTACGTCGCCGACGCCACTCATGGATATGGTCAGCCATGTGTGTGGAGGTGGCTTTTTTGAAGTCTGAGATTAGTTCAAGGCCATTTTCATGATGAATGGGTAGTTGAAAGAAGGTAAAAAATGCTTTTTCCAAGGATTCAAAAGTCGCGTGGGATCCATATTTCTCTTCTATATACCACTTGGTTGATGGGCCAATGAGTGTACGTTGAAATAACCTCAATTGGAAGGAATCGTCCATGATGTTGTTTAAAGAACACCATAGGTGAAAGGTCCTGATATGTTTGGCGGGATCGTCTCCTTCTTTTCCTTCAAACTTGGGGATGTCTGAAGGGAGTTTGGTAGGCATTGTAGGCCATGTGGGGTTGTGCAATATAGGATCATTGGTGAGTTTAGTCAGATTCAGTATGTTGAGGGAAGCCAAATATGGCATATGGGGTGGTGGCGGAGGATTAATTCTGGCCATAGTGTGAGTCTTTTGGGTAATTGACCCTTGGAGGGGACTAGGTGGGTTTGTAATTCCCCCTTGAGAAGAAGTTGGCCCCCTGCTTCTGTGTAAAGGAGAGCGAGTGGATGGTTGAACTTTGGACTTGGAACCAAGTAAGGTAGAACCAAGCAAAGTTGATCCCAAGATAGTGGCACTCACAGGGGTGTGAGAAGGTGGAGTTGATGAGTGAGCAAGACTAGGAACTCCTCCTAGAACAGGAGGGAGATTTAGCAAGCATCTAGAATGATGGGGGTTCTGTGGGTCCCCTATGATGTCCAACTAGTTGAGTGAATGTGTGCGAATGTTGGTGAGATAAATAAATAAACAAGAGCCTTTGCTGCAATTTGTTGAACCTTCACAATATATTTCCCAATCAAATGTAATAAGAAGAGCATCATACATAAAACAATTTGGATAAAGAAGCATATATGTGGATAGGTGGATTTTGTCCTCGTGGGAGAACAAAGAAAACAAATTCTTGTGTCCTAAAAGACGTAACATCCTTCCTCTCAAATAGCACTAGACCTTCCAATAGCACTCGACAGTGGGGTCTGAGGCCACTGAAAGAAAAACTAGTGAAGGATGAAGAAATCAATTATAATGAGGGGTAGACGGGGCATATACTAAAAGAACTGGTGATATTTCCCAATAGCCACACAAAATCTGATCAAGGTGCAATTGCATGCCACAATTGCCACCTGGGTAGATGTCCTAAAATTTGGTCACAAAGTACCTTGGTCAAAGTGCGACATTTAGATTTTCGGCCTAAGAAAAGGGTCATGGGTTGGATTCCATCTAAGAGGTTGGTGCCTCAAGGGGGGATGCATAGAACAATCGGACCTCGGCCTTCAACCCTTAATAGGTATCTCCCTGCCTTATGGTGTTGCGAACACTTGACTTGGAGGATTTAAAGTTCCCTATTTGACAACTTCTATTGTTTTGAAAATGTGAGAACCAGATAATGGGGAGTTATTTGGATGCCTATCCCCGAAATCCTACCTAGACTAAAAAATTTCTTTTGGCACCTCCTGTGGAGAAAAACTTAGTGAGTTTTTAGAAAAAAAATTAGATGTGGTTGTTTGAGATATTGGGGGTGTGAGCCAATCTCGTTTGAAATTAAGTAGGAGTGGATAGTTTCGTCAAGAAAAGGGTGGGGTGTTTCGGAATCCCTTTGGAGGAATCTTATTTCAACCTCCACGTTTCGAGATGAAAACTATGTGAGTCAGAAGTGACTTTTGTGTGTGAATGAGTGAAAGTGTGTCAATATTTTTAATAAACTAGGTGTCACCTTGCTGCATGTGGACTTTGCTTGGTCCTTATAAGTCTTTGATTACCTAATTAACTAAATTCCATTGGTACAACCTTGTGGAATTTTTAAAGTCCCTAGGAAACTATCATGTCCACATGTGGTTCCTTACTATTCTTTTAACTTCCTAATGTGATTTAATCTAAGAAAAATTTGAAACTATCCTATATTGTGAACATGTGGGCATGTATGGACCCGTTACAAAAAATTTAAACTTCCCTAGTGATTTAATATAAGAAAGTAAATTTCAACACTATCATATCTTTGTAGTATGTGGGCATGTATGGGCCCATTACAATCTTAATATGTGTTTGAAAAATAAACTAAGAGGAGTCCCGAGGGGGCTGTTGTCCTCTCCTAAAGATTTTGTCTTTTTAAGGGAGATGAAATTGTCCCACAACCTCTTTCTGATTCTCAAGATCACTTTGGAGCGCGAGAGAAGAGCATACTCAACGATTGATATCCAATTTTTGTTCCCAATGCAAGTTTTATATGTGATGTAGAATGATTCCAACTTAACTTTAGTCAAAGCAAGCCATCCATGTGGAAAAATGACAAAAAAGATGAAAAGTTATGATTTTAACCCCTAAGTGCCTATGTGTTTGACTAATCCCTTTATATGGAGAGGGAATGTAAGTGTGGTGCAGATTACAATATGCATGGAATCAATTTTAAGAAGGCTATGGGCCCTCCACAGATCACAAAAAGCTTACAATGTGTATTATTTTTCATAGATGCGCGGGTCTCAGAACAAACAGAGGCACTTTAAGCGCCAATGCGCAAACTTAAAGAGACTTATGGGAATAGGTGCATAGAAGGCGCTGAGTAATACAGTGGTTTTGGCGCACGTGCGCATGATGCACGACAGTGGGTCGATAAACCCGCACACACTTGTCACACGGACGTAAAGAAAATTCTAGATGAAATTCATTCAACTTAGCTTTGAATTCAGTTTCCTGTAGGACATCTTGGGCCAGTTATGATACTTGCAGGTTAAATAAACAGAAAGAAGAGCTAAAATAACCCAAATGGGGTAGGAAATTGATACCTTTCCCCAGTGGAGTCACCAATCTGTTGCACCTCTTTTGTCACCTAAATGAGAAAAACATAGGTGCTTACAAGCCTAGTTGGGTTAGCTAGGAAAGACAATAGTAAAGGAAAGGGTTAGAAGAATAAAACATAAAATACTAAGCTAAGAATTAAACTAGGAATGATAAAAACAATTAAACTATAGTGCATAAGGACATAAGAATAAGAAACAAACAAGACTCATGTCATCGATGGAAATGATTGTATTAGTGAAAAGAAAACACCAAAGATAAAGGGAGACTTTGGGTCCCTTCTTGAGGGCTCTTGAACCCCCAAATATTGAGCTCTTCTTACAAATGAGGAACTAGAATGAAATGGTGAAGAGAATCCAAAGCACATTCACTCAAGAGGTGATATGAATGGATAAATGCAATGGTGCTAGCATAATCTTGATGAGGAAAGAGGGTCCTCCAAGAGAATATCAACAACATAACAATACAAATGAATTCCTTGAAATGTAGTGCACCCATGGCCTCTTTTTATAGCATAACCTTGAGGTATTATTCAACCAGCTTTTAGTGTGAACAAGGGGTTGTTTAGGGTACCTTTAGGTCTTTGACCAACCACCTAGCTAGATTCAGCCAAGATTTGGATGTCAAATCGACTTGGAAGCTAAACCAGAAGTGGGTGGGAGGCTGACCAATATCATAAATGTGTCATTATGAGGTGTGTGCGACATTTTGCATCCACAGTCGCGCATCAGGCGCATGTGTGTTTTTTCGGCATTTTCGACTGGTGCACGTGTGCGTGCTTATTGTATATCCTTAGTGCATCTTGATTTTATAACTAGTTGTATAGTTTTGGACCTTTTGGAAATGCGTTTTTGGTCATTTTTGGTCCATGGGTGAACTAATAGTTGTTTGAAGATGTTGGATTCCTGTAACCATTTGTGGACAAAATTTCAGTGATAATACTTATTCCTCTTTGATTATCTATAGTTCTATTTATTTTTTTCGTATTAGGTTAACCCAATCCCCAATAGGATTCATAAAGGATGAGAAGGTTAAAATCAAAATGAAATGTTCTTGAGTGGGATACCTTTTTTATATAGTGACAAGATACACTATGATAACCCTGGGACTTTGGAGGAGGCCATAAGGAGAGAAAAACATCTTGATGAGAAGAGAATAGGGAGGCCAATACTAAAAAAAAATTGGAATAACAAGATGAAGGATAAGAGGGAGCAAAGGAAGAAAGGTTTTATGACACCCTTTCACAGCAATGGATCACAAGCATATTGTTAAGGACAGTTAGCCCAAAATGAGCACAAGATGGCATATTCATTTGGGAAAAGGACAAGACAACAACCAATACAGTGTTGAGGATGTGAGGGAAACCACTTGTTTATGGATTTCCATCACAAAGGAGAAAGGATGAGGATTGTCCAAAATATCTAGGGGGATGAAATAGATGAGGACATTGGAGGAAAAATGTGAACGATTTATGCAACCTTGGACAACAAGCAATAATAATAACAATCTCCCAAGATTAAAGTGGAAGGTAAGATTGATAATCATCCCATAACAATTTTAATTGATTCTGGAGCTAGCCATAGTTACATAAATCCTAAATTTGTTTAAAACTTTTACTTACAAAGAAGTAAGAATAAGAAATCTTGGTTGGTTCAACTAGCCATAGGGGCTAAGAGGAAAATCAATGAGTTGGTTAAATATTTTCCAATAAACATGAATGGAATCAACACAAAAGTAGATGTGAACATCATACCATTAAGTTCATATGATTTCTTGATTTGTATAGATTGGTTGGAAAAGAACCATGTTTTCTTCGAATGCCACAATAAGACAATCACATGTCTCAATGAGGAAGGGAAACAAGGGAAGGTTCAAGGTATCCCAAGGACCGTAGCTATTAGAGAGATTTCATCCATGTAGTTGAAGAAGATTTTTAGGAAGAGATGATAGATTTTTGTAGCCCATATGGAAGAGGTAACCAAAGATAAAATGCCAAGTTTTGAAAACTATCCATTCTAAAGAGATTCTAAGGATGTATTTAGGGAGATTCTAGGGTTTCCACCAAATAGAGACATTGATTTAGTGTCAGGAGCTATCCCAATGTCCAAGACTCCTTATATGATGGACACACTAGCGTTGAAAGAGCTACAAATGTATCTTGGAGAAATATTAAAGAAGGGGTATATACTTCCAAGTGTGTCACCTTGTGGTTCCCTAGTAATTTTTGTGAAGGGGGATGGAACCTTAAGGTTGTGCATTGATTTCATATAGTTAAATAAGGTTACCATAAATAACAAATATCGTTTACCAAGGAGTGATTACCTATTTGATCAACTGAAAGGTTCAGTAATCATTTCCAAGATTGACTTGAGATTAGGTTATCATCAAGTGAGGATAAAGGAAAAATATATTAGCAAGACAAAATTTAGGACAAGATATGGGCATTATGAGTTTGTGGTGGTGCCATTTGGGATATCAAATGCACCAATTGTTTTCATGTTTATGATGAATAGAGTGTTCAAGGAATACCTCGACAAGTTTTTAATTGTGTTTTTGGATGATATACTCAAATACAAAGGAGGAACATGAGCAACATTTAAAACTGGTGCTAAACGTTTTGAGAGATAATAGGTTGTATGCCAAGCTAAGTAAGTGTATCTTCTATTAAAAGAAGATTCATTACTTGGGCCATATTATTTCAGCAAATGGGATAGCAGTTGATCCTAAGAAGAAAGAGGCCATTAGAGGATGGACAACACCAAGAAATGTTACAAAGGTAAGATAATTCATGGGTCTTGAAGGGTATTATTGAAGATTCATAAAAGTTTTTAAAAAATTGCAAGACCGACCACTTCTTTGCAAAAGAAGAAGGGAGTGAAATTTGAATGGGAATCTAAATGTGAAGAGAGTTTTCAACAACTGAAGGAAATGTTTACAAGTGCGACAATATTGAATATTGTATACCCAGGTAAAGATTTTGTTGTGTGCACTGATGTGTGCAAGGAAGGGCTTGGTGGATTCCTCACACAAAAGGATCATGCCATGCAATATGTGTCAATAAAATTTAAAGAGCATGAGAGGAATTATGCTACACAGGACTTAGAATTAGCAACCATTATTCATGCACTAAATATGTGGATACATTACCTCATGGGGAGAAACTTTGAGCTAAGAATAAACCATTGTAGTCTGAAACATTTGTTTAGACATCCAAAACTAAATTTTAGGTGGACTAGATGGCTCAAATTCCTTAGTGAGTATGTCTTTGAAATTAAGCACATCAAAGGAAAGGAGAACCAAGTGGATGATGCACTCAACCGAAAGAGCACATGAGATGCATGCTACAACCATCAACATGTACAAGAATGATTTGAAAGACATAATTTATAGGTTGAAAATTCAAATCAAGACTATTTGCAAATAAAAGAAACATTACAACAAGGAAATTTTCAGTAGAAATTTAAAAATTTTGAGTTGAAGGAAGATGGATTTCTCATGAAAAGAGGAAAAGTCTATGTGAAAAAATCCAGAGAGTTGAAAAATATAGTGATGAGAGAAATGCATAATGTGCCATATGTTGGACACCTAGGATATCAGAAGTCAATTGCAGTTGTGAGAAACCAAATTTTTTTTCCTGGAATGAAGAAAGAAGTGGTTGATTACATAGTTGGGTTCCTGGATGCCAGGTGGTAAAGGCTAAGCATAGACATATAGCTGGTTTTTTATGGCCATTTCCCATCCCAAAATGGAAGTAGGAGGTAGTTACAATTGATTTTATTACAAAGCTTCCCAGAACAATGAAGAAACATGATTCGATCATGGCGGTGTTGGATAAATTGACTAAGGATGCACTTTTTATTCTAGTGAAGACACTTTTTATTCCAATGAATACTACTCACAAGGAAAACAATATTGAAGAGATCTACATGAAATAAGTTGTCAGGATACATGGAGTGCCCAAGGAAACAATTTTAGATAAAGATCCCAAGTTTACATCCAATTTTTGAAAATGTTTGTTCAAATTTTTTGGGATGAATTTAGATATCAATACAACATATCTCCCAAAATATGATGGGAAAATAGAGAGGACCAATAGAATAATTGAGGACTTGCTCAGAATGTATGTGATGGACCAACCATACAAGTGGGAGGACTATATTAATTTATTTGAATTTTATTACAACAATGGGTACCATGCATAATTAAAAATGAGCCTATTAGAATCATTATATGATAGGAAGTGTAAAACACTAGGGAGTTGGGATAGCCCAGCAGACAAACTTTTTATTGGGTCATATTTGTTAAAAGAAATGGAAGAGTAGATTATAAAGATTACGAAAATTTTAAAATCTACCTAGGAAAAGTAGAAGATTTATGCATACAAGAACAATACTTTCATAGATTTTAAGGTGGACAAACATGTGTTATTGAAAGTGTAGAGGAAAAATAATCTCGCTAATATTAGGAAGTTTCCCAAAGTTGGAAGAAAAATATTGTGGGCCTTTTGAAGTCCTAGAAAACATAGGACCAGTTTCATAAATGCTAGCATTTCTACATCCATGAGAGTGCATAATGTATTTTATGTGTCCTTATTAAATAAATGTGTGCCTACCCTAACCACATAATTTATTGGACTGTGATCCAAGTGGAACACGAAGGAGACTTTTGGGTGGAACCAGTGCATATCTTGGACCGAAAAGTCAAATTGCTCAGGAAAAAATATATAATCCTAGTAAAGGTCCAATGGACCTGCTACAGTCTTGAAGACTCTACATGGGAGCATAAGGAAACCATGCAAGAGGAGTACTCACAATTGTTTTGTCAATTTTGAAGAAAATAGAATATAAGAATGCAAGACTCCATTTTGGGTAGCTAGAGTTCAAGAACCATATCTTAGTGTTTTCCTAGCCAATGCATGTTGGGAGACCTGATAAAAGAATGGTACATCCCGATGGAATAAGAACAATGAAGGGGGTACATTCCTTAGGTCAACAATTTGAGAGGAAAATGAGATTATGGTTGGGATTGTTGTTGGAGTCATGAAATTGTTTTTTTCTAAGTATTGTGATGTAAACTTGTACATGTATAACAACATAGTGTTGTGCACCTATGATGGTGCACAATTGTAGGGGAGGGGGAATGTAATGTCCCCATTATAATCCATGTTTTAATTAATGCATAATGTGGACATAATATGTGGCTTTGGCCAAGCGATATAATATGTGAATTGTATATCTGAATTTAATAAATAAAATTTGATGCCAACTGATGGGGGACTCTAATGATCCAAATGCTTAAGATATCATAACATAATAGAATTACACACCATGTATATAAATGTGAGCATGGACCACAACTAAAATATAGATAATAGAAATGGGTTACAAAATAACCCCTTAAACAATAGGAGAACCTCCTCCACATAACCAATTACAATTATACATCACCATTCGCCCAAGCATCCAATATTGGATAATTGATTCTGAAATTCATACCCAAAATAACACATATTGTCCTCTTTCCAATGCAACTAGTCTCACAACATTTGGATCCTCTATGAAGAATATATGATTGTTTTACCTAGAACACCTATTTGAGACTAGTTATAGGACTAGTCAAAAACCCTATCTTCCATAGGGTGTATCTCCAAAAGTAAAACAAACAAGGTGCTAAAATTTTTACCACATGTACCATGATATGTCTTCTAAACAACCTCGAAGTTTCACTTTATGAAGTGTCCCCAAAAAAACGTTATAGCAAAAATTCCAAAATGACTTGCTTGAGGAAGCAAAACCTTAGGATCAATGCTTTGATACCAAACATAATGAGCCAAATGCTTAAATTATCATAAAATAATAGAAGTACACACCATGTATAGAATGTGAGTGTGGAACACAACTCCAAGATAGATAAGTTATACAATAAGTCCTTAAAGAATAGGAGAACCTCCTCCAAATACACAATTACATTCATACATCATAATTCACATGTCTCGAACAATGAATACATTATCATTATATATACCTATTCACACCTAGACATGAGGCCCCTTTACTATTAGGATGACCCTATTACATATATATTTACACATTACATGTACATTTAACCCCATATATCCCCCCCGCATTGGGGGCATATCATATACATTTTCCCTATATATTCCCCCTTTTAGGGCATAATAGGGACATGGACGAAGTAATGGCAGATAAATTTCCACAAGAGAGGGTAATGTATAATAGAGGGGTCCATGGGGGAATTACCCATGTCTATTAATTCAAACCCACTTATTAAAATTATTATTGGTGTATGGACCTTCTAATTTCTGATTAAGTGTTCCCAAAGTTAATCATTAAACACATGTAAGAAGGTTGGTGTGAAAAGTCACATCCAATAGTTATGAGTGTATGGGGGCTAAGTACAATCAACATCGGGGAGTGTGAGAGTAAAATTTCATGGGGGGAAAGGAAATTCATATGGAAAGTAGGAAATTTGCATAAGAATATTTTGGGACATCAAGGGAGAGGAGAGTGATGGAACTTTGAAGCAACAATGGTGGACATGTTAGCAACTATTTGGAGTTGTTGAAGACTGAAGTAGAAAAATGTTAGGCTTTTAAAGGAACCAAGATATTAGACCTGTAGAGTGAATTCCTTGTGTGATAGTGTCACTAGAGAAACAAGTTTGTTGGTGTTAGTTTTTCTTGGTAGTTTTCCGAGCAATTGACATCCCTGGAAGTCACTAGTAGAGAGATTCTCGGTCACCTATGCTAGATACCATGATAAATGGATGGTACAACCCAATGGAATGAAATGAGTGAATGGGGTACATTCCTTGGGTTGGGTAGGTCGAGAGTAAGAGAGATGGATGAAATTTGGGATGGATGTAGGAGAATGCTAGTGGGTTGTGGGATTATCTGAGTTGTGAGTGGACAGTGAGAGACACCCTCTTTTGTGGATTCCTAGCCCTAGCTCAAGGGGAATTTATATTGATATATGGAACCATAAGTCTATGGTTGGGTGGAATATCTATCCCAAGCAGTTGTTGCACAATTGTTTTTAAAAAGATACGTGTTTTATCTGTTTTCTGAGATGTTAGTTCATGTTTTTAACTACTATGCAATTTACTTTGTGTATGGGAATGAACTATATGCTACTATGATGAATTTATTAAATTCATTCATGTTATTTTAGCATGTTTTATATGAATTGAAATAATGGTATCAACAAATGGTTAAATCTATGTGTTTTCCTGTAGCAGGTAAGATACAAGATACGTTAGTCAAATTTTATTTTTATTTTTATGTGAATTCCATAAGTAATGAACCTCAACAGCCGGGGCACATTACAAAATACCAATATTTTACAGTTCCTAAAATTGTATGTTTCAATATCAAATTGGTGGAGTGATCTTCCATACAATGTTGCTCTCCAAATAAAAGTGAAAATCAACAAGTTTTGGTACATTGGTCATAAATTTTCCTTGGCACATCATATTTAATGATACCTATATATTGTGGAGAATACATATTAGGATATTACAAAAGACCATTTCAAACTTAGTGGTGTCAAAATATTATAGATACATCAATTACAAGGTTGATCTATAGAGTCTTCCCCAAATAAGGGATTAAAAGATATGTGAACTTATAATTGGCATAATGTTTTATTGGGATGTACAATTGAGGTGATTTAAAAGCCATTGGAAATATAAAAAAAGAGGAAAATAAAACAGTGAAATGTTTTTGACAAATTGGGATTACTATTAAAGGTTTGGGGAATTAGAATCACATCCATATAAAAAACATTATCCCTAATTTTCCTATCAAGGTGATCAAACCTAATAGAAAAAGGTAATAAGACAATTGTTACTTTAACCAAGGGTTCCAAATATACATACATGGCACAAGAGGATAATTAATAATTTGAAATTTTCTTCTCCAAGTTGAAAGGGAGAATCACAACCATGGAAACTACAATGGTAAAGAAGGTTGACCAACAAAATATGATAACCAAAAAAAACTTTAGAGAGTTTCATCATACTAAACAATTGACTCTTGAAAACATCAAGGGGAGTTGTAGCTTCCTTCAGGTTGGAGCTTGTAAATAGGGGTTGGAGCCTCCTTCCAGTTGGTGCTAGAGAATTTGGAAGTTGGTGTTTCCTATGAATGTATTCTTGATATATATAAGAAAACATTTTGTGGTTTTATCCCATTTGGGTTCCACGTAATTTTTGGTGTACTATGTATCTGTGGTTGTTTATTATGTATTGATGAATGGTATTGTTTATAATAAAATGATAGACTAAATGTGTAAGTGATAAATTATTGAATAATGATGATAAATTTGAAGTTTAAATATATTGTGGTTGAAAGTGGTAAAAATTTCTCATACTGATTCACACACACCGCCCCCCCCCCCC
>CBVK0100830994.1:0-12719 GCA_900067695.1 Picea abies
CTGGCTACAACCAGAAGGAGGCTACAACCCCCTATGTTCTCCAGCTACAATCGGAAGGTGGCTACAACCACCTATCCATGCCCCATCCAACCGCCCTAAAATATAAATTCTAAATGTAGACAACCTCTCATTGTCACTGAATCAACCACTGCCACTGTCAACCTGTATCAATAACCTGTAAAAACCTGTACCAATAACATGAACCAACATGTACCATGCATCAAATTCACATCAAGATGTACCAACATCATCAACTATACACATCATGTATGTGCCAAATCATCAACTACTTGTCTTAACCATGTACCCAACATGTACCTCAACCATATACCAAAGACATACACTAATATAACCATAAACAATTCATCACTCTCTCCATAAACCAAATACCATAAACCCTTATATCAAACCATGTGCCACAACCTCACTGTTATGTAGCCTCAAGTTAAAGAAACAACTTTAACAACACATCACAACCAAAAGACCAATACCCATATGTCAAATACCAATTCTATCCCTCAACAAATCTGATATATGCAACAATAATGAACATCCAGTACCATCTCAAGAGCTAAACCCTAGGTCACAAAATATACCTCAAACAAGATGTGCCATATCTCTCATAAAGAGACCCCAACCATCTTGCTCCCGTGATTTTTCTGCTGCACTTTTTTTGCCACGATTTTTCTGCCGCAGGTTTTCTACCATGATTTTTCTACCATGATTTTTCTGTCGCGATTTTTCTGCCGCACTTTTTCTGCCGCGATTTTTTGTCGCACTTTTTTTGCCGCGATTTTTCTACCGCACTTTTTCTGCCATGATTTTTCTGCTGCACTTTTCTCTATCAATAACACCTACCCAAATAACCTTTCACAAAATAGATATTCAATCATATTCAATAGGTTCAAGTGTGATTAAATGAGAGATCCTTGCTTCTTATTTATACTTTCATGTAGAATCCCACTTTCATTATTTTAGGGAGTTCTACATTAACTTTATTATTTAAATAATTTATTTTGCAAACACTTTGACTACTTTGACCTTTTGGGGCTTCTAGATGACTCATGAGGGTTCTCCAACTTCACATGGTCATAACTCTCTAACCACGAGGAGTTATGTGACGTTCCACATACCACCGGAAATGGCATGACATGTACTATCCATCTAAAATAGTTTTACATGCAAATATATCAAAACTCATACCATTATCCATCAAACAAACATGGGTCCATTACCCAAACCTTTGTGCTACCAGAATTCCCTACCAGAATTTATTCAAGGGTTGACATCAATGACAACCAACCCAATTAATCAACATATGGTACATGCTTGAGACATGTCTTGATGATGATGGTACATGATATGGTACACCTTTGTGATGATATGGTACATTGTTAGAAGTATATATTGGTTATATTGGTATATGGTTTGGTATATGTCATGGTGATGTTATCATATGTTTGAGTCACATCTTATGGTACTTAGTTTAGGCACATCATTGATGATATCTTATGGTACATAGTGTATGGCATGATTGAGACATATAATGAGTGATATGGTATATTCTTGATGCATATCTTGGTGATGTTATGGTACATGCTTGGTGATGATAGTTCATTTTGGTGATGATAGACACATTTTGGTGATGTTATGGTTCATGAGTTGATGCATGATATGGTACATTTCTAGAGGCACTTCTTGGTGATCTTGGTACGTGGTATGGTACATGTTTTGGTACATCGTTGATGCATGATATAGGTTGTGGTACATGTTATGGTGATGGTTTTTGTATCCATGTGAGTGGATTTGGTTATAGTTGGCTGATGATGATATATCAGTGACAATGACAGTGACGCTAACATGGACAATGACAGGTTGGATGATTGGTTGATCATCAGGTACAGATTGATGTGACAGAGTGAAAGTGATTGGTTGATGTGACAGTGGTAGTCACAGGTTGATGTGATAGTGATAGTGACAGGTTGGTTGATGATAGTGGAAGTTATAGATTGATTAGTGGTAGTGACAATTTGATTCTACACTTATATTTTAGGGCGGAAGGATGGGGCAAGGAAACGATGTTGTAGTATCCTTTCTGTTGGAGGTAGAGAATACATGGATTTGGGGATTCCTTTAGGTTGGAGCCTATAAATCATGGGTTCATAGCCTCCTTCTAGTTGGCTTGGAGAATACAGGGAGTTGGAGCTTCCTTAAAGTTGGAGCTTGTAAATCAAGGGGTCATATCCTCCTTCTAGTTGGATCCAGAGAACATAAGGAGTTGGATCTTCCTTTAGGATGGAGCTTCCTTTCAGTTATAGCTGGTAAATCAAAGAGTTTTAGCTTCCTTTAGGTTGGAGCCTGTAAATAAAGGGTTGAAGCCTCCTTCCAGTTTCTACTGGAGAATTTGGAAGTTGGTGTTTCCTATGAATGTATCCTTGATATATATAAGAAATCATTCTGTCATTTTCTCCCATTTGGGTTTCCATGTAAATTTTGGTGTATTGTGCATATGTAGTTGTTTATTATGCATTAATGAATGATATTGTTTATAATGAAATGATATATTGAATGCATAAGTGATAAACTATTGAATACCGCTAATAAAGTTGAAGTTTAAACATATTGTGGTTGAAAGTGGTAAACAATTCTCATACTGATTCATCCCCCCCTCTCAGTATTCCAACAACGTCTAGAGAGTTTCAAATAGGAATTCCTTTAATTTTGTGAAAATTAACTATTGTTTTCCTAAGATACAATCATTTCTCTATGGTGATTCAAACAAGGCATAAGTTTTTTTTTTATAAATTTCATTTTCTTAGTTTTCTTTCTTTTTTCTTGGTTTATTAGAATTTTCAAATCATTTCAAGGTCACCCACTGATCCATGATATTTTCATCAAAGTGACTTATAAAGAATTGTATTAAATGAGAATAAGTTAAAGTGCACCATAAAGAAGGAAAAGTTCAATAATGAAGAGACATAAGCATCAAATATGAACAAAAAAACTTGATAACAGAGTTCATCCCTGGTGGACTATGTCTTCGGGTCCTTCTCTCGAATGGGTAGGCCTTTTTATTAACTCAACAAAAGAATTTGGAAAAATACATAAGTATACCTCATTCTGGAATTAAGTTGTAGAAACTTTGCTCAGATCAGAAAACAAACAACACCATTGAATCCGTGGCATCAAATTAGCCAAAAATGATTGTCTTCACGCCTCAATCTGACTCTGGCACTCCCAGGCCCTTGAGAAATCTCGTCTCGGTTTTCGTGCCTGCACCCTGCAATTAATTCATTGTACACTGTCTCGAAAATCATGCTCTACCGTACCGTCGAGATCCCTCCTCCTGTCTGTGGGTAAACTTTAGCATTTAAATTAAATGTTGGGTGGATTGGCCAACAAAGCTCATTGGCCTAATGGTTGGCGGAGGCTATTATAAGGTGTTTGGATAAGGGGAGGTCCCGGGGTCGAGCCCGCGGGCCTCCCCTTTTGGGATTATAGTTATAAAAATATATATGAGTTTGGAACCGTCACCAAGTTTGGAGTTTTTGTTTATATTTTTCGGAGTTGTAGTTTGGCCACCAGATTTGGCAGCCCCCTTTTTTTTTTTGAAAATCTAATTTCGAGCCCTCATTAGGCATTTTCCCACTGGGCCACGTGGAATCCAACCATTGGAACATGCCATCCACTTACACAATCACCTTGCCACACCACTTTCCACGTCTCATACAGTATGCCACATGGTTGTATGGACTTCCACGTGGCACTTCCTCATTGGTCCAAATGTTGACCTTAAATGCCGAAAACAAGTGACATGTGGTAGTCTCTGGTGCTTCCACATCACCATGTTGATGTCATGCTGACATTATCATGACATGTTTCACCCTATATGTGTGCCACATATACTGTATGGATGTTGATGTCAGCAGTACAGATGCTGACTCATCCCTGCTGACTCGGCTAGGTTGACCAAAACTTTGACCATGAATATCTTTTGATCTGTAACTTTGTTTGACGAGTCATTTACGTCGTTGGAAATATTGCGAGGCACTCTTCGCGATGATGCCATTTTCACTAATTCTTTAGGACTTTGAATTTTTTTCCTTTCTCTGTCTATTGAGGCCATTCTGAGCTATCCTTAGACTTCTCTAGATCCTTTTTGGATCACACCTACCCACTGAGAGATTTTTGGACCACCAAAATATTTCATCAATCAATAGATAAGTGAGGGGAGAGTTCCCTCACCTTGTCCTTCTTAATTCACTTTTCCTTTCTTTGATGTGTTCCCTTTAATCCTACTTGAAGATAATCAACATCACCCTTGCGTGAAATCCTCGTCCTTCTGTGCAGGATGATATCTTCCTTTAACTCATCTAAGTACTTAGGAGAAAACTCATCAACTGAAGGTATTGAAACTTCCTCACCTTGATCCATGATCATGGGAGGCTCAAAAATTTTCAGTTTCCCACATTTACAGCTGAGTATATATGCATATAAGGTTGAAGATCTAGATGAAAAGCATTGGTACCACTTTTCTCCAAAATAGTGAAGGGTCCATAATGGATGGGCTTGAGTTTCTTTCCTTCACACTTCAATCTTTCCTTGCTGATGTGAATCCATACTTGGTCTCCAACCTGGAACTAATGATCAACCATGTGTTTGTCATGCCGAGCTTTATACTATGCTTGAAGTTTCTCCAACTATTCCCTGACTACTTGATGTACCTGTTGGATCCTCTGGATGAACTTGTGGGCTATCTCTTCATTTATTTCTTCATTTTAATCAACATCTCTCCCATAAATCAATTCCAAAGGAATCTTAGGTAAATACCCAAAACATGTCTCAAAAGGCGAACATTGAGTGGAGGAATGTAAGGCTTGGTTGTAAGCATGTTGTACATAGGGTATTTATTCATCCCATAACTTGGGATGCTTGCTGCAGTAGCCTGGAAGAAAAAGTACCATTGTTCGGTTAACAACCTATGTCTTTCCATAATTCTATGGATGGAAAACAATGCTCTCTTCAACTTGGTGTCCATCATTCTCCACAAGCTTGTCCAAAAAGCCCCAAGGAATCTAGTATCTTGATCCGAGATAATGGATGTGGGTAACCCAAAGTGAACCCAAACATACTGAAAGAAGAGATTAACAGTCTACTCAACAATGATCTTCTTTTTACATGGAATTAAGATACACATCTTATTGAACCTATCCACTACAACATACAAATAGTCATGACCTATTTTTGACATTGGTAAACCCCCTACAAAATACATGGAGATACTTTCCCATGGATGGGATGGAACATGTAGTGGGGAGTATAGCCCCAGTTTTCTATTAGTGGGATTACAAGTAGAACGCATCACACACCCCTTTACATATTTAGTTACAATTGCTTTCATATGAGGCCAATAACAAAACCTCTGCAGATGAGCCATATTTTTTCCTACCTCAAAATGCCCAGACACAAGAGAAGTGTGAGCTTCTTGTATTACATGGGCTTGTTCACTTGTAGGAATACATATCTTTCCAATATGGTAGAGTAGTTTTCCCTGCAGACAATAGTTCTCTACTTGTGCACCATGGGTTAGCTTCTCATATACTTCTTTAAAATCTTCATCAATGGCATATTTCTCCATATAGCTATCATGATATAAATAATCATTTTTCAAAATAATAGAAGCAACAATAGGAGGTCTAGAAAGAATATCAACTACCTTGTTACTCGTACCCTTTTTGTACATGATTACCAAATGAAATTGTTGTAGGAAACTCATCCATCTATCATGTCAATATTGTTGCAGTTTGGTCTGTGCTTGGATATACTATAAGGGTTGATGATCTGTATGTATGATTGTTTCCTTCCCTAACAGGTAGTGCTTACATTTCTTTACACTTTGAACTAATGCATACAACTCTTTATCATATGTAGGATAGTTAACAACAACTTGGTTAAAATTTTTAGAGTGGTAACAGATAGGCTTACAATATTTCTTCAATACTGCACCCATGGCATACCCGTTGGCATCTGTCTCAATCTCGAAGGGATGTTGAAGATTCGACAGTGCTAATATTGGTGCGGTATTGATCTTTTCCTTCAAAGTGTCGAAATATTTTTGTTTCTTTCCTCCCCACTGAAAAGTGTTCTTCACACTTGTTAAGGCATGCAAAGGAGTTGCTATAAAGGAGAAGTTTGAAATGAATCTCCTCAAATAGTGGACTTCACCTAAGAAGATTTGTATTTCAGTTACACTTTTAGGCTCAGGCCAATTTACAATTACATCAATCTTGGAAGGATCAATTTTCAATTTTCCTCCCCCTATAATATGACCTAAGTACACAAGTACAGTTTTACATGCAAATTTTCCCTTTGCAAAGTATCCAATACTTTCTTTACATTCCTTACATGTTCATCCCAAGTCCAACTAAATATAAGAATGTCGTCTAAATATACAATCACAAAATCATCTAGAAATGGCCAATACATCATTCATCACATGCATGAAAGTTGTCGGAGCATTACAAATCCCAAACGACATAACTAACCACTCAAACAATCCATATTTCGTTTTAAAGGAAGTCTTCCATGCATCCTATTCTGCAACCCTAATATGATGGTATCCACTGCGCAAATCCAACTTAGTGAAATAAACAACATTCTTTAACTGATCAAGTAAATCATCTATACGAGGAAGAGGGTATCGATTTTTCATCGTGATTTTATTTAAGGCTCGTTAATCAACACACATTCTCCATGTTCCATCCTTCTTTGGCACCATCATGATAGGAGAACCACAAGGAGATGAGATGGGTTGATGACCCCTTGATCCAATAAACCTTGTACCTACTTCTTGATCTTTTTCATCTCTAAAACTGGCATCCTGTACATGCCCACATTAGTAAGAGGAGAATGTTACTAAAGATTTATTTCATGTTGGATTTCCCTCTTAGGAGGTAATCCATCTGGTTCCTGGAAAATATCATCATACTTAGAAACAATATCAATTAATTATTTCTTC
The DNA here is from genome assembly GCA_900067695.1 of Picea abies. Lineage (NCBI taxonomy): Eukaryota > Viridiplantae > Streptophyta > Pinopsida > Pinales > Pinaceae > Picea > Picea abies. The sequence continues at coordinate 7,019 of CBVK0100830994.1, forward strand.
TGAGAAGGATCACATCCTTGGAAAGTGTTGGATGTTCTAACATCTTTCTCCCTTACGACCATGAGTACATCTCTCTTATTAGTGTTTATGAGTCTCTTCATTTGTCATTCACTAACAAGTGTTGTGTTTACCCTCATGTTGTGGGCTCTAACAATATATTCCACTCCCCCCTTAGTAAGGTGATATTTGTTCTCATGACGAAAGAAGACTATTTTTCTATCATAAAGATAAGGACTCCCCAAAACTATGCCACATATATCAAGTGATACGACATCCAAATCCACTTCATCAATCAACTTTGAAGAAAAAGAAAATTTGACCCTACATTTCTTTGTGACATTAAGTTTTGCTTTATCACATACCAAACCAAGAGGATAAGGCCTTGGATATGATTTAGTTTCAAGACCCATCTTTTTGACCAGCACTTCAGATATCAAGTTTACTTGGGAACCTGGATCAAACAATGTATCTATCTTAGTGTGTTTAGATACAACTCTTATATGAAATACTGCATTCCTCTTTCTTTCACCATCATGCGATTCATTATTGGAATTTGAACTAGCATGAATGGAATCTTTACCTTGTACTCCAACCGTTGTGATCTTTCCTTCGTCTCCTGAATCGAAACCAAGATCTTGTTGTACTGTAGAAACAGTCTTTGTCTTCCCCTTTCTACCGAACTATTTTGGTCTCTTCTCTAGATGTAGTTTCCAATAACGTTCATCATCATGACCACTTTTCTTGCAATGAGTGCAATATGGTTTTCCTTCTTCTCTCTTTACAATGGCAGTGTTTTTTTCCTTCCTTTTAAACTTCTTAAACCGATTATGTGAGAGATTGGAAGGCTTCTTTGTGGGATCTTCTTGAACATGCTTTCCCTTGTTCTCAAGGTCAGTGGCTTGCATACAAACTTCGTCAAGACTTGTGGGGTTAAAAAATAACAAATTATGGCGAATATAATTGTGAAGTGTTCTAATATACTTCATTAAATTTTCATAAGAATTCAAAGGAATGTTTAATGCAAGTGATTTATTCCTAAATTCTTTCATGAAACTTTGTACAGTTTGAACTTTACTTTGTCTTAAAGTTTTCCATTCCATCATTTCTTTAAGTAAATAACCCAATGGATAAAATTACTTTCTTATCGCTGATTTAAGCTCCAACCATGAGGAAAGAAGATTACCACACTTACTTATGTCCTGAATTTTTCTCTCCCACCATATGAGAGCGGTGCCTTCCAACTGAAGAGAAGACAATTGCACTTTAACTTCCTGTTCATCAATCTGTTGAACATGGAACTATACTTCAACCTGTCGGATCCACTTATGTAGATTTTTAGGATTAGCATCTCCATTAAACATAGGTAAATAAAATTTTACATCAAGATTTAATAATGGTTTCTTAAAAGAAGCTTTATGGCTAGAAGGATGAGAATGATGAGAATGCTCAGAGGAAGAAGAGTTAGAACTTGATGGTGAATATGGAGGTTCAGTATGGTCTCCTCCAACCCCTTGATTTACTGAAGCATTATCATAAGATTTTGCTTCCTTTTTCTTCCTTTTCTTCTTCATCCTCTTCTCATAGTCTCCATACATTCGCTCGACCATTTCTGGCATGTGATTAAAGACCATATGGATTTTTTTCTCATGTTCATCATGCTTGTCCTCTTCTGCCATTTTCTTACTTCGAGATGCATGACCAACTTTGGGATTGAAAGTATTAAAATTTCCTTCACCCTGCTTATGCTTGGCCCTACTAAGCAATCACACTCAACAATTCAAGTCAAATATGATTTCTTTGATGCCAACATGATCCAGGATCTTTTCATCGAAGTGACTTATAAAGAATTGTATTAAATGAGCATAAATTAAAGTGCACCATAAAGAAGGAAAAGATCAATAATGAAGAGGTATAAGCATCAAATATGAACACAAAAACTTGAAAATGGAGTTCGTCCATGGTGGACTACGTCTCTGGGTCCTTCTCTCAAATGGGTAGGCCTTTTTATTAACTCAATAAAAGAATTTGGCAAAATACACAAGTATACCTCATTCTAGAATTATGCTGCAGAATCCTTGCTCATATCAGAAAACAAAAAACACCATTGAATTCGTGGCATCGAATTACCCATAAATGACTGTCTCCATGCCTCAATATGACTCTGGCACTCCCAGGCCCTTGAGAAATCTCATCTCGGTTTTCGTGCCTGCACCCGACAATTAATTCTCTGTACTTTGTCTCAAAAATCATGCCTATTCATACCGTCGAGCACCCTCCTCCCATCTGTGGGTAAACTTCAACATTTAAATTAAATGCTGGGTAGATTGACCAACAGAGCTCGTTGGCCTAACAGTTGACAGAGGATATTATAAGGCATTTGGATAGGGGGAGGTCCCAGGGTCGAGCCCATAGGCCTCCCCTTTTGGGCTTATAGTTATAAATATATATATGAATTTGGAACTGTCACCATGTTTGGATTTGTTGTTTATATTTTTTGGAGTTGTAGTTTGGCGACCAGATTTGGTGGGGCCCTTTTTTTATTTTTGAAAATCTGGTTTCAGGCCCTCATTGGGCATTTTCCCACTGCCACGTGGAAGCCCATGACTAGGCCACATGGTAGCCAACCATTGGCCCACGCCATCCACTTGCACAGTCAACTTGCCACATCACCTACCATGTCAGCCTTCCATGTCACCTGTCATGTCCCATAGGGTCTGCCACGTGGTAGACCGTACGAGACATGACCAGTGACATGGAAGGATAACATGGTAGGTGATGTGGCAAGGTGACATCATGTCTCGTATGGTCTGCCACGTGGTTGTATGAACTGCCACGTGGCACTTCCTCATTGGTCCACATGTTGACCCGAAAATGTTGAAAACGAGTGACATGTGGTAGCCTCTAGTGTTGCCACATCACCATGTTGATGTTAACATGAAACGTTTCTCCCTTTATGTGTGCCACGTATACTATAGAGATGTTGAAGTTAGCAGTACAGATGCTAACTCATCCCTGCTGACTGGGCTAGGTTGACCAAAACTTTGACCGCGAGTATCTTTTGATCTGTAACTCCGTTTGACAATCTGTTTACTCCGTTCGAAATCTTGCAACGTTCTCTTCACGATGATGCCAATTTTACTAAGTTTTTCGGACATCGATTTTTTTCCCTTTCTCTGTCTACCGAGGCCATTCTGAACTTCCTAAGTTTCTTCTACGAATTCTGAGTTGTCCTTAGACTTCTTTGGATCCTTTTTGGATCACCCACCATTTCTCTATGTATACTCTTCACTCTATGTTTCGAGTTAAATTTATGAATCATAACTAGATCTAGTGGTTTAGAACTCATTTCACCACATTTTTCTTTGCTACTGAAATACTAATATTTTTTGAAAACTTTATCTAGTAGAGTTATTGGTATTTGTGGCCCTTGATGTTTTGTTTATGGTGGTTGTATTGGTTGTAGTTCCAACTACTAATCAGTTTGAGCTCCTTACCTGACCTAACATTCTTAATGATCTGTGTTCCTCTCCATGCTTTGAAACATGACCAAGGTTCATTTACCCACTAAATATGTAGAGATATCCAACCTCATTTTATTATAGTTCTTGAAGTTACAATTGTCCGTTCTCACTATTGTAAAACCCTTTATGGTTGTAAGCCTATTTTGGTTCTTTCTTGTTACGTCTAAATGCCAATTTTTTAAGTTCTTATTTTTTCAACCCCTTTCTATTGGAGAAGTCAATTTTTATTTTTAAAGTCATCTTACTTCCAAATTGTAATATGGTTAGTTCAAGTTATATCCTTCTTACAAATACTAATTATTCTATGGGATATCTAGTATGGAGTATTTATTGACAAATACATGACTTTACTGGGGCACCTCGTGAATAGAAGTTGATATGAAATAATTGTCCCATGACATAGATATTCAAGATGAAGCAATTTTTTTATCTAAACTGAGTGCCAACTCTACCAAAGTTACTGATTGTATCTTTCTATCTAGGGCAGGGAAAGTTTTAGGGGTTAAATTTCACCCATGGGCTAATTTTCCATGTTTTTTCCCAAAAACGATTTTCCAATTTCCATTTTTTCTAAGAATAACTAGCCCATATTATATAGAATAAAATTATTTTACTCTATTAAATTATATGATTTTCTAGGAACTGTACAAAACCCTTAGATATTTGAATATTTTTATAAAAGTATTGCCAAACATTTTATAGTTTCCATTTTAAGAATTAGAAATATTTGCCAAGGTTTCTACACTTTAACATAAGTATGGATCTTTAAAATTTCCCTATTTAGAAACTGATTAGTTTGTGTTGTACTAATAGCTTTATGGCAATAAATTGAAATCTAATTTCACTTAGTCCATTTTTATGAAAGAATTTATAGAGCATTATGGTGATAGTATGAGAAACACTTTCTTTGATTAATTGAAAAACATCAACAAAAGAAGTTAATAGTTACATAGTGCATTCAACAATTTCAAAAGTGTAATCTTAGAGTGCATAATATTCCATATCATAACTTTTTGGATTTCTATTTATGGGTGGATTAATTGAGAGACTTCAACATGGGGTGTTTCTCTTTGAGTCTACGTATTTGGATAAGGATTTTGGTGTAGAAAAGAGAGTTTAAAGTAAAAATGTGACTACTAGAATGGTTGCCACTAACACCTACAGAGATCACAATGTTCCCACCCACAACATCACTCAACCTATAAGCTTGACACCTTATCAAATGGATAAAAAAATATCAAAGCATCCATGTTTCAATTGTGAAAATAAGTATAGTAAGGGGCCTATGTGTGGTGAGAAGAAATGATTTTACTTATATTAGAAAGAGGAAGAAGAAAAAGAGTTGGAACCATATTAATATCTAGAACTAGAGAAGACTATTCCTACTATATTTTTTCATTCTTTGGTGTGAAACAGTACGAGGTCTATATCAAAAAACAAAATGCAATAGCATTGATTGAATGTGGTAGTAACCACAACTTCATTATCCACAAATTAGGAAAACTTTTCATTTTTTTTGCATATCCAACACCATATTTTCAAATAATGATTGTATATGTAGGTACCATAAATTGTTCAATGAAGTGACATAGTATTAATCTCACTATGGGAAACGTTTTCTTGGAAACACAAATGGGTGGTGATGATGTGGTCTATTAGGATATTTCAAAGTTAAGAGTTCATTAGAGTTTGATGTAATATTAAGTAAATGTGTGTTTTTACTATGTTTATCTAGTGTTCTTTTGTACTTTACTAATTAAGTGATCACAATTATGTCCTACACATGAGTGATTCAATGGTTTAAACATCTATTCAATATTAATGACACTTTATCTGTGACTTAACACAATTGTTCTATGATCTCTACTTAAAGAGAATCGAGGGTAATATTTTAAAGATTAATTGTGAGAAATGTTCATGTAATTTATTGTTTGTTTTTTCATTAATTAATTTCCTCAAGTGGCTGCATTATCTAGGGCCATGGATTGTTTCCTTGATTAATTGTTTAACCATCTAAAATATTGGTGTATTAAACTTTGGTCGGTCTATGTGAGAATTTGTCTTATAGTATTCAATCTATGTGGATATACCCTATCTTTTCAAACATGGTATCAAAGATCCTACATATATTTACTCTTATTGTTGATCGATACCTTGATCCTGTGTCATTGGTGAGATCG
>CBVK0100830999.1:0-11636 GCA_900067695.1 Picea abies
CTCTTGTGTGCTAAGGTTTTGTGATGGTGTGGGAGGTCTTTCTCTTGAAAATATAGAAAAGGATTGGCTGGGTTTTCTTCCCTTGTTGAGAAGGGTCTCCCAGGGTACTTCGTGTGTTCTTGTGCATGGTTATTCTTCATGTGATCTTGGTTTGCTGCAGTAGTTATGGTTCAGTTTATGCTAAACAATAAGAAAATTAAAAATGCATCAGCCTACCATAAAATCAACATGGTTTCAGAGCAGGTCCTGAAGAAGACTGTTGCACAATTGAAGAAAGGCTGCTAAACTCTTATCACTGATTTAAGGAAAAGAAGGTCAGACCCCTCCTTATTTTTCTGTGGAGTTTTGGTGATCCCATTTCAACTTTTGGTGACCTTAGTCCAGCCATAAAGAGGGACCGGGTGAAGCTTCCAGTTCGTTGTTTTCTTGGTTTTGGACAGGTACTGTGAAAAGGAGAGTAGCCGCAGGGCTAGAACTGTGTGGAGGGCTGCTACCAGTGCCTAAAGGGCTGCCACAGAAGATCAACCAGCCTAGGAGAAGCCAGCCGCAACCTACAGGAGGTTCGGCCTAGGGAAATAAGGCTGCGACAGGCCTGGAAAAAGTAATCGCTGAATTTAAGAGGCTATTCCTGCTAGTAGTGGACTGTGGATGGGTGTTTTTGGAGGTCCGTGAGGCAGTCCTAAGGAGGCCGAAGTCTGCTGGAAATTTCTAGGAAATTCTGGGCAGTATTGGGGTTGTTACAACCACCCTAGCAACAATATAAAGGGCTGCTATTATGGCTGTAACTTCCAGTACAACAGCAGATTTTTTTGGGGCAGTTTTGAGGGCTATTTGAGTGCTATTACAGGTATGTAACAGACAGAGAAGAGGGCTGTTAAAACCACCTTGTACAACAGTGTTTTGAGTAGACTGGAGGACAGTCTATGGAAACTTGCAGTAAGTTGTATCAGACCTGTAATAAGGGCTGTGTTAAGGTTGTATGAGGGATGGTACAAGGAAAGGAGGGCTGTCATAACCCTGTCACTAGCATAAAGAGAGGGTCATCACTTATGGTGGGGCTTTAAGAGTGGCCGCAGGCTTGGGCAGCAAGCCCAGCCATAGCCACAAGTATGGTAAGGCAGCCACAGCAGAGAGTGGCCCCTCCAGGGCTGCCGCAGCCACAAGAAGCACACTAAGCAATATTCAGAACTGTTCTTGAACAAGTTCTCCTTGAGGTTATGCCACAAGAAGCTACAACAGCACAAATTGTATTCTAGTCTATGGTAAACAAGCAAGGAATATCATTGCTCGTCATGACATTGACAAGCAAGCAGAATCTCCATTGGTCTACACTCTCAAGTATGCACTTGTATATATTATTTGCATCATTGTCATGAGGGTACTTGCAGGAGGAAGGAACCCTTGCTGCAATCATGGATCCAGAGGGATCTCAATGCATTCAGAGGAACAACACACCGGAAGTGAGGACTCCAGGTTTGATTGTTTTAATTATCATGCCTCTAACCTACATTTCTAAGGTTGCTACATTACAAGTAGGTGTTGTAGTTGTGACAACAATCCTTAAATTGTTTTGATTTTAGAGATGTACTCATGAATCTCCTATAGGAGATATTCTTGTCTTGTTTCCTTTCGTTTGTTTCCTTGTTCCAGGCAGGTTAACAACAAAGGAAGATGTTTTCCTTCAGACTTCAGAGGGAGTCACTTGACTCAGAGGGAGTCAAAACTATTTGAGAAGAAGGAAAAGATAATACCTTCTCCCCTTCAGCAGTTCAAAGTGAGACGGTTGTTGATCCAGTTGCTCCAGTTGATATTCCCAGAGACATTGCAGTAGGTCATAAAAGGCCTGTCTAGGCTCGACAAACTCTGCAAGGGATAGAGGGACTTGCAGCTCGTCAAGGCACATTCCGAAAGAGCAAGAAAGACCAAAGAGACCTTCAAGCTACTTTTTAGCCATGAGCCACATCATTGATTCTGAGCCTTCTTGTCATAGAGAAGCTACAGGTGAGCAGGTATGGCAAGATGCCATGACAGAAGAATATCAGTCTATCTTGAAGAATGATGTATGGGATATTGTTTTGAGACCAAAAGAAGTATGTAATTGACTTCCAAGTGGATCTATATGATCAAGCATGCAGCTGATGGAAGTGTCGAGAAATATAAAGCGAGATTTGTAGCCAGAAGATTCCCACAAACAAAGGGAATTGTCTATGATGAGACACTTGATTCAGTAGCCCGATACACTTCCATCCGTACTATCATCCATGAGTTGAAAACTACATCAGATGGATGTAAAGACAGCCTTTCTCAATGGTGAGATTGAGGAAGCAGTGTACATCGAGCAGCCAGAAAGATTCGTAATATACAAACGAGAAATCTCATGTGTACAGGTTGAAGAAAGCCCTGTATGGACTAAGGCAGACACCTCGTGCTTGGTACGAGAAGATGGATGGATTCTTCCTGAGTTTGAGTTTCAGCAAGAGTGTTGTTGATCCAAACCTATATTATTACATTATTGGTGACGAGAGCCTGATTTTGGTGAATTATTCAGGAAGCCTTGTTTTTGGATACAAGCAAGCTTTGACTTCTAATTTCAAAGGATCTGGGTATGATGCACTACTTCTTGGGACAAGAAGTATGGCAGAGGACTGATGAGATTTTCCTGAGTCAAGGAAAATATACAGTGGGGATATTAAAGAAGTTCAGTATGACAGAATGCAAATCCATGCCTACACCGATGGTGATGGATTTGAAGAAAATGAATGATGATGAATCAGACGAGATTGATCCACAGCTAATTGGATCACTAATGTATCTGGCTAACACCAGACCCAATATATTCTATGCAATGAATGTACTTAGTCAATTCATGAGTCAGGCGAAACAGACTCACTGAATAGCAACGAAACATGTATTGAGATATCTACAAGGCACAGTTGGACTTGGTCCGAGATATGACTCCATTGTAGAATTGAGTTTGCAAATATATGTCAATTGAGCAGGGAGCACAGTGGATCGGAAGAGCACGTCTGGTTGTGGTTTTACCTTGGAGTTTTCCATGGTTCCCTGGTGCAGCAGGAAACAAATCTTTGTGATCTTGAGTACCACAGAAGTAGAGTATATAGCATTTAGTGTGCGAAGCAGTGTGGCTTCACAAGCTTTTGACATATTTACTTGATCATGAGATGGATTCTATGATTATAACCAGAATTGTGTGAAGCTATTTGAGAACCATGTGTTCCATGATAGATCGAAACGCATTGAGATAAAATATCATTATATCAGAGACAAGATGCAGAGGAAAGTAGTACACGTGCAGTACCTTCCTACACATGAGCAGATTGCAAATATCTTCACCAAACTGGCTTGGTGGAGAATACCTCTCTAGCTGAGAGGGAGTGTTGATGACTACAGCCAAGACGAAGTTCGAGTACTTCCGTGCGAGATTTGGCCTGATGGAGAATGCCTCCCTAGCTGAGAGGGAGTGTTGATGATTACAGCTGCATGAGACATCCTCCAGGACACAGATTGAGTAAGACGGCCTGAGAGAAAGCCCATGAGATGGGTGTGCCCATGAGCTGGGTGTGTGGTTTCTCTCTGAGACGGAGAAGGAACGTTGTGTGCCCCTGTGTGGGGTGAGGAAGCCCATGAGTTGGGTGTGTGGTTCCTCTCTGAGACGAAGATGGAATGTTGTGTACCCCTGTGAGGGGTGAAGGAGCCCATGTGATGGGTTTACTGTTCTCCTCTATGCAGAGAGTTGAGATGATTCTCTTGTGTAACGCAGTGAGAAAGAAGATATGCTGAGTTGGACGTGCCTGTGGTTGAGCACAGGTGAACGTGTGGAAAAGCCCATGAGTTGGGTGCATCGTTCTGAGACAAAGATGAAACGATGTCTTAGCCTCCTCTGTGTAGAGATTTGGGATGATACTCCAGATGATTCTCCTGTGTAACGCAGTGAGAAAGAAGATCTGTTGAGTTGGATGTGCCTGTGGCTGAGCACAGGTGAACGTGATCCTAGTGGCTGAGCACTACTGAGTGTGGTTCTCCTGTGAGACGCGGTGAGATAGAGATGTGGACATCCCTATTGTTGAGCATAGAAGGATGTGCCCCTAGTGGCTGATCACTAGTGGGTGTATGGGATGCCTTGCTATATTGTCCAAGAGTCAGACTTACCTATAACCCTATTTGTGATGTAAAGGGTACAGGTCGGCCCCACCATAATGTAAAAGATAATTGATATGGTAATTATTAATTATATTTTGAGTTATTGAGGTCGGCCCTATTGTGCCAATAGACACATTATTTGATGCGATAAGTCTTATATAAATAAAGGTGAATCCCCATTGAGGAAACACACTTAACATTGTGTCATCTCATGATTTCAGAAGTTGTGGTCTGAAATTATGAGAATTACAACACCCTCTTGTGTGCTAAGGTTTTCTCTTGTGTGCTAAGGTTTTTTGATGGTGTGGGAGGTCTTTCTCTTGAGAATATAGCAAAAGATTGGTTGGGTTTTCTTCCCTTGTTGAGAAGGGTTTCCCAGGATACTTCTTGTGTTCTTATGCATGGTTATTCTTCATGTGATCTTGGTTTGCTGCAATAGTTATGGTTCAATTTATGCTAAACAATAAGAAAATTAAAAATGCATCAGCCTACCATAAAATGAACACCAAGAACCCCAGAAATACACTGGGGGCCCAAATAGGGTATTTTTCCATGGCTCTAACTGCTTGGTCCCAGACCAAGAACCCCAGAAGTGTACTAGGGGGCCTAGATCACAACTAGGATCTTTTCCATCCTCCCGGAAAATGGCTCTTACAGCTACATTAATTTTAACACTCCCTCTCAGCGAGAGAGGCATTCTCAGCAACACCAAGCTTGTCTCGAAAGTACACAAACTTTTTCAACGACAGGGGCTTGGTCAATATATCTGCAGTTTGTTCCGCAATCGGAACATATTGAATACTGAGAATGATCTTCTGCACCATGTCCCGAACATAGTGATATCTCATCTCAATGTGTTTCGATCTGTCATGAAACACAGGATTCTCGAAGAACTTTATACAGCTCTGGTTATCACAGTGAATTACTGTGGATTCCAGCTCAGCACTAAACAAATCTGAGAGTATCTTTCTAAGCCACACTGCTTTTCTACTAGCAACACTTGCAGCAATGTCTTCTGCCTCTGCAGTGCTTTGCGTTATGGAGCCCTGCTTCCAACTGGACCAGGAGATCATAGTTGAACCCAAACTGGAACAATATTCGGAAGTGCTCTTCCGGTCCACTGTACTGCCCATCCAAATTGAATCTGAATAGCCATGAAGCATTACACCTCCACTAGAAGTGTATTTGAGCCCATAAGCTATAGTCCCCCAGACATATCTGAGAATATGCTTAGCAAAAACCATATGAATGTGTTTTGGATCACACATAAGCTTACTAAGGGCATTCACTGCATAAAAAATGTTTGGTCTGGTGTGTACTAGATGTTGATGAATGCAGCTATGTGAGACATTCTCCAGCTTACAAACCTATGAGGTGTGGATCATTGCAGCTATGTGAAGCCTTTCTCTCAGCTTACAAACCTAAGAGAAATCCCCTAAGAAGGGTACGTGGTTCCTGCCTGAGACAGAGCTAGGAACGTAGAGATGACCTCCTCCATTCAGAGAGTGAGAAGAACTCCAGATGATTATCCAGTGGGAAAGGCGATCTGATGAGTTGGACCTGCCTGTGGCTGAGCACAAGGTGAACGTGTGAAATCCCAAAGTGTTGGGTGCATCGTCATGTGAACAGAAATGAAGATGATGTGTTAGCCTCCTCTGAGCAGCAAAGTTACGAGAAAACTCCAGATGATTCTCCTGTGTGAGGCAGTGGGAAAGAAGATCTGTAGAGTGGACGTGCCTGTGGATGAGCACAGGTGAACGTGTGTAGATCTGGTTCTTCTGTGTAATGCAGTGAGACAGAGCTATGACATCCCTATGGATGTGCCCCTAGTGGATGAGCACTAGTGGGTGTATCAGATCCTTTGTTATATGTTGTTCAAGAGTCAGACCTATCTGTAACCCTAATTGTTATGTAAAGGGTACAGGTCGGCCCCACCTTAATGTGATTAATAATAAATGTAAAAGATAATTAATATTGTTAATATTAATTATAATAATAATAATAATAATAATAATAAATTATAAAGTGACTTAGAGAGGTCGGCCCTGTTGAGCCAATAAACGCCTTTGTTGATTTGACAAAGTATAATATAAGTAAGGGATGATTTCCCATTGTGGAATCATATCATACTTGTGAGTTTGGAAATTTCAGCAAGTACACTTCTTTGGCAAAAGGTGTGCACCTCTCTTGGGCGCTAGAGTTCTAGGGTTTAAGCACCCTCTTGTGTGCTAGGTCTTTCTTGGAAGTGAAGATATTTCTCTTGAAGAATATAGCAAAGGATTCGGTTGGGTTTTCTTCCCTTGTTGAGAAGGGTTTCCCAGGATACTTCTTGTGTTCTTGTGCATGGTTTTTCTTCTTGTGATCTTTGTTGTTGCAACATTATTGTTTATGGTTAAGTGAAATGCTAAAAATGGAATAAACTTCATGCTTAACCTAGCTTCTGAAAAATCAACACTAGATACATCAAGGACCCAATTATCTGTCGATATACTGTAGGGTCTTCTGGATCTGAACCTGTAGCTTGATCATGCAACTTCTTCAAGTTAGAAATCATAGGTGTGGTCAAGGACTTACAATCCAGCATCCCAAATCTGCGAAGCACATCAACTGCATACTTACTTTGTGAGAGAAAGATCTCACCGGGTTTTTACCACACCTCTAAACCACGAAAGTAATGCATGAGACCCAAGTCCTTCATTTCAAACTCTGTTGACAACTCCCTCTTAGTCTGTGCTATCAGATGTTCCCTTCCAGTAAGGAACAAATCATCCGCATATAAAACCAAGATAACAGGATGATTCTTCACAACCTTTATATAAAGGTTAGAATCTGCTATACTCTCGGAGAACCCAAGACTATGAAGAAAACTATCAATTCTTCCATACCAAGCTCTTAGAGCTTGTTTCAATCCATACTAGGCTTTCTTGAGTTTGCATACATGGGATTCCTTCCCATGGATCACAAATGTTAAAGTTTAAGCTATTAATAGGTTTCTTTTCAATTTACTAGATAACCATAGCATAGATAGGATCACTGAGAGAAACACAATCACAAGATACACAGCATTTATTCTGGGAAACCCTCATGGGGAAGAAAACTCAACAAAAACTTCATTAATATAGATAGCCAATACAATGCCAAGACAATAAACCAAACACTAGAGAATATCCTCTCCCAAGCAATGCACCTCTCTCTCTTCCTTCTTTCGGCAACTGGTAACTGCAGCTTCCTTCAATACTTGCGCACTAGATGAGTGAGCTAAGTGAGTGAACAAATGAGGTGTTGGCTTCCTTTATTTATATAAACTGGCAAGCGTTGAAAGGAGGTGTCTCTTCACTGGCAGGGCCAACTTGTCTTTCTGGGTGGTTAGTACCACTTTAATTTGCCTAGGGGACGACTTCTTAATTTGCATATTACAATTAGGGTTTGACCAATCTGAAAAAGGGGATTTGGTCAATTACAATGCCCGACATGATCAATCCACAAAAGGGGCTTGATCTAATGAATAATAAATCAATAATAAATAGAATACTCTTTGCAATTACAATATTTCAATACTCCCCCTTAACAATAAGGGTATTCTACAACATCATTAGGAGAGAGAGAGAGAGGGAAACAACAATGTCTGGAACACTGACTGGCATATCTATAAATCATCGGAAGTTTTTCTCATCATCAATATCATCATTCACAGCAGGGAGCTGGAATGGCATCATCATCTGTATCAACATGGATTAGTATAACACTAATACATCATCATCAATAACAGCAACATCACAGCACAAAGGCTGGAGCATCATCAATATCAGCACTAGGCTGGGAATCTTCAGCACGAAGCTGGCATCACAACAACATCAGCATGAAGCTGGAAATCTTCAGCACTAGGATGGCATCACAGCACGAGGTTGGCAACACAACAACATCAGCACGAAGCTGGAAATCTTCAGCACTAAGCTGGCATCACAGCACGAAGCTGGCAACACAACAACATCAACACGAAGCTGGAAATCTTCAACACTAAGCTGGCATCACAGCACTAGGCTAGCATCAACACTACTCCCCCTTTCGAGGGAGGTCCTTTCGGACAACACCAAGCTTATCTCGAAAGTGCTCAAACTTTACACGAGATAGAGGCTTGGTCAACACATCAGCAACTTGTTCATCCATGCTAACATACTGGAGCTTTATGGCTCCCCTCTGCACCATATCACGAATGTAATGATATCGGATCTCTATGTGTTTTGACTTGTCATGGATCACTGGGCTCTCTATCATCTTTATGCAACTCTGATTATCACATAGGATCACAGTTGCTTCCATCTCAAGATCGAATAGACCTGTCGACAACTTCCGAAGTCATATGGCTTCACAACTGGCGGAACATGCAGCAATGTATTATACTTCTGTTGTGCTGAGAGAAATGCTTGATTGCTTCCTACTCTGCCATGAGATCATGGTTGACCCCAGACTGAAACAACATCCTGAAGTGCTCTTTCTGTCAGAAACACTTCCAGCCCAATCTGAATTGGTATAACCACTCAGTCTGAAGTCATGATCTCCATTATAACTGATACCACAATCTAATGTACCCTTAAGGTACCTCATGACATGTTTTGCAGCAACCAGGTGAGCACGTCTAGGCTCTACCAGAAACTGACTCAAGGTGTTCACAGCAAAACATATATTTGGCCTGGTGTTCGTTAGATACATCAACGATCCAATGATCTCTCTGTACAGCGTAGCATCAATCAATTCTGACGAAGTGTCAACCAGGAGCTTCAACTTTGTTTCCATGGGTGTGTTCATAGACTTGCACTCCAACATATCAAATCTCTTTAGTATTTCAACTGCATATTTCCCTTGGTTAAGGAAGATACTCTCTGGGCTCTGCCAGACCTCAAGACCTAAGAAATAGTGCATTAGGCCAAGGTCTTTCATCTCAAATTCGGCAGGGAGCTTCTTCTTACATTCAGTGACAAGCTTTTCTTCTCCAGTTAAGAATAAGTCATCCACATACAGCAGCAATATAACAGGCTCATCATTCATAACCTTGAAGTAAAGGTTAGAATCAGCTTTACTCTTGGTAAAGCCCAAGCTCGTTAGGAAACTGTCAATCCTTCCATACCAAGCTCTAGGAGCTTGCTTCAATCCGTACAGAGCCTTCTTCAACTTGCAGACATGAGTCTTCTTATCTTCAACTTCAAACCCTTAAGGTTGTTCTATATACACTTCTTCTTCAATGACACCATTCAAGAAGGTTGTTTTCACGTCCATCTGGTGTAACTTCCACTTCATCTTAGTCGCAAGGGCTATGATGGTTCTGATTGAAGTGTATCTGGCTACAGGAGCAAACGTCTCTTCATAATCAATGCCTTCCTTTTGAGAAAATCCACGAGCAACAAACCTTGCTTTATATTTCACAATACTTCCATCAGCAGCAAGTTTTATTTTGAAAAGCCATTTGGAAGATACCACATCCTTGCTCTTCGGTCTGGGAACTATTTCCCATACATCATTCTTTATGATGGATTGGTATTCTTCTATCATGGCATCTGCCCATTCTTTCTTCTGAATGGCTTCTTCAAAGCAGGTAGGCTCCTTCTCTAAGAGATCACACATCAAAGCCATATAACTGGAGAATGGCTTGGGTTTCTTCACTTGTCCCATGGTTCCTTCGCGGGCACCATACTTCTCTCCATCTTGAATAAGTTCCCTTGCCCAGGCTGGCTTTCTCTTGTGGGAGATCGTCATTTGGGAGGTTCCCAAGATTCTATTATGTCTTGATCTTCTAGAATCCCCTCATCAGGGGAAGTTATGATTTCCCTCACTGGTTCTGCAACTCTGGGAGCTACAGGTTCTTCTTCATATACTTCTTCAAGCTGGCATCTTCTTGATTTCTTGAGTGTTGCATCTTCATCAAAGGTTACATCCCTGTTGATCTCAATATGATGGTACCCTAGTATATAAACTCTGAAGGCCTTGGAGACCTCACAATATCCAACAAATATTCCCTTCTTTCTTGAAGGGTCCAGCTTGGTTCTCTTCTCTTTCGGAATGTGTACAAATACTGGGCAGCCAAATATTTTGAGATGGCTTACTTCTAGCTTCTTTCCAGAGAACATCTCTTCAGGGGTCTTGAACCCAAGTGCACTATGGGATAATCTATTTTGTACATATACTGTTGTTTTTGCTACTTCTACCCATAAGTGCATTGGAAGATCTTGATCATGGATCATGGTCTTCACTGCTTCCATTATAGTTCTATTCTTTCTTTCTGCTACACCATTTTGTTGAGGATTGTAGGGAGTGGTGAGCTCCCTCTTGATCCCAACATCTTTGCAAAAATTTGCAAACTCTTTTGAGGTGTATTCTCCTCCATTATCTGACCTAAGTATCTTGATCTTTCTTTCAGAAAGATTCTCTATCAAGGCTTTGAATTCCTTGAATTTACTGAACACTTCATCTTTTGATTTCAAAAAGAGAACCCAGGTTTTACGAGAATAGTCATCAATAAAATATACATAGTATACATACCCACTAATGGAAGTTGATGGCATTGAGCAACATACATCTGAGTGAATGAGTTCTAGGACTCCTTTCGCTTTACTATCTCTCTTCGGGAAAGGGTTCTTGATGTTCTTTCCTTGTGCACATCCATTGCACACTCCTTCATGGTCAACCTTGAATTCTAGTAGACCTGTGACTGCTTTGATTACATATGGTAATGCCTTGTAGTTGATGTGGGCTAATCTTCTATGCCAAAGTTCACATGGATTCTCAATGGAGTGGGTCATGGTTGCTTCTGAGTGACCCTTTAGCTTATACACGCCACCTTCTTTTCCAATAACAATTGCTTCTTCCATGGTTTTTCCTTTGGCCCACATAAGAACTTCTCCATCTATGAAGGCAACTCCAAAGCCTTTTTTTTCTAACGCTGAGATGGAGAGTAAGTTATTTGTCAAACCTGGTACATATAGTACATCCTTCATCTTCATTGGGGTCCCTGAATCAAGCTTGTAGTTTGATTCTCCTACTCCCTTGATAGGGTATTGATAATCATCTCCAAGTGTAACTTTATGGGGAAACTTCTTTTCTGAAAGGAAAGAGAGAATGTCTCTTTGAGCTGTCATGTGCTTGGAAGCACCACTATCTATGAGCCAAGTGTCCTCACCATGTGATACTGATCCTGAGAGGGCAGAGATTAAGACATGGTCTTCAATATGTTCTTTTATCATCTTTGTGTTGAAATAATGTAACTGCGAAGAGCATTCTTATTATTATTGTTATTTTATTATTAGGATTAATCCCCATTGTGGATTAATCATGTCGGTAATTGTATAAGGACCAAATCCCATTTTGCGGATTGGTCATCGGACAATTATAAAGGGCAGAATAAGAAGTTGGTCCCAGCAGTTATTATTGAAGACCCAGAATTAATTAAAGGTGGGTTTACCCACCCAGAGTGAGAGGTCGGC
>CBVK0100831013.1:0-18395 GCA_900067695.1 Picea abies
AATATTTCCTCCTTAAAATCCTTGAGAGATATTTCCTCCCCAAAATCCTTAAGAGATATTTTCTCCCTAAATATATTAGAGATCCCTTTCTTAGTGGATCTGATGAGAGATCCTCTCCATGGTGGTTAAGCCTCCAAATCATATATAATGAGGGATTTCCATGGAAGAGGAGGAGATGGAGATGGATATTGAGAATTATACTAAACTTATGATCTCATAAGTGAGGCACGATTGAAGCATAACCAGTCTAGATTACTTGAGCAAAGGGGTTGGACAAAGAGAACTGGAAGAAGTTGTTGCACCTTCATCAAGTTTGGTCTGTAAGTACTCTTCATTTGTTCTCATTAATGTACATGCATGCTTGGCCTGTTTCTTTCAAGTTTATGTTTTTTCCACATGAACTTGTCTTCATTAGATAGATCTGTATTTGAGCTATTCTCAATAGAATAGGAAGCTCATTGTATATTTGTTTGTTCTACAGGACCTATTGAGGAGCTTGGGAGTGAAGCTCAACTTGGATTTTGCGAGGAAAATTTCCATTTAAAAATGTACACTTTTATTCTTCCTCTTCATTCATTATCTTAATTAGATCTAAAAGGATTTCATTTTCCACCTTAAGGACTTTTATGTCTTGGCCTCAGGAGTCTAGAGACCAAGAGGGAATCTGCTTGTCTGCAGGAGGATTCACCTATAACAAAAATTGGCGACTCCACTAGGGAAGGAATCCTATTTTCTTTCCTTGGTTTTTCCCTACCCTTTTATCACCTTTCAGATAAATTTTTTTGTGTGTTTATGATCCATTAGCCTTCTCCTACCTTCACTAGCATTTTCACCATTTTTTATGCATTTTGGGTGATTTTTTTGCAATTTTTTGGCTCTTTTTCTGACCTTCTAGGAGGACCAACGCCCCCCTGTAGGCCATGTCAGAGCACTGGTATATCATCAGCACTCCACTATAGTGATTTAAGGAGCATTGCAGTGCTCTGTACCCTTGAGATAGGGAGCGCTAGTCTCTGTTTTGGAGGTTTTTTCCCCTTTTCTACTCAGATTTTCTTAGCCTATTTTGTAGAAGTCTTTACCCAGTATTTGTGGATGGTTTGTGAAGTTCTTTGGATTGGTTTTTGATGCTTATCACTCACTCTTTTCTTGATTGGAGATTGAAACCCTTTTTAGAAATGTGAAATTTGCTCTTTCTAGCTACGTTTTTGTCGAGACAGTTTTGAGTGTTTTCTCTTTCTCGCTATCGTTTCTTAGATTCTTCTCTACATTTCATTATACTCCTTGGATGCTTGTTGGTTTTAGGATCCTTTCTTGAGTTCTTGTTAGAACAATATTCTACTTGTTTTCTTTCAGTTCTCATTTTTTTGAATGCATTCTTGCTTTTGGGTCGTGAAACTAGCTTGCATTTGAAGTAGCGGAATTGCATGTTTTTTGACATTTTGGGAAATTGTGCATCTAGAATGATGAATGTTTTCTCCTTCTCGTAGCATAGATTTCATCAAAATGAAAATATTTCATATTCATCTCTTTGCATAACTTTCGAGTCGGTCAAAACACCATATTGTCCATGCCACTTTCCTTTTGAGTAACAACAACCTTAAAAATCAAGTGCTAAACTAAAATTGATTAGACATTTTTACATTTTCTGTTAGAAAACATACACTAGATTAGTTGTAGGGCTTTGGAATAGGTGTGAAAGATAACTTTCCAAAGCTGCAAACAAGCATAGGATGTTGTGTTAGGGAGAGGCGAAATCCAATTGCCGCATTTTGTCCTGGGAAGCCCTTCTCACACAAGGGTCAATTATGAGGTCGCGTTAAGAGTAGCAGAGTTTCTCACCCTCCTTTGTTGGTCTTGGTGTAGAGATTGCACGTATTATGGGGGTCTCTTGAAGTTATACCCACAATGATGAGTGGAATCCTTTCAAGTTGATTTCAGGCTAGATACCTTGCCCTTGTGCGTGGATTGGACTGTTGATTGTTTCCCCAGGCATCACTGTTGTAGTTGGTAACCTTAGTGGCCTATCTCTTTAGGGTATTTACACAAGGTGACTATGGAGGGGCAAGTCTTCATGGTACCTGGAATCGACGTTGGCCAAACTCACTCGGGCTCCTTGGAGGGTATACCCATGATTATCTGTGGGAGCTTGCACCAGGGTGTAAGTCTGTTAAGAAGGTCATCAACGTAACTTTTCCACCCGCTCTATCTCAGCCCCTTCTTACTTTGTTCCCGCAACGTTGGATTTCGTTACCAACTAGTGTGCTCATTGTGAGGAGGTTTTGTTTGCTTGCTTGCTTACTATATTTTTAACGTGTGTTGTTGTTCTCCCTAACAGAATCTAGGTTGGATCTTTATTTTAATGGCGTCAGTTCTCGAAACTACCAATGGAGAAACTCCTTCTCCGATAGAACCCTTTGCTTTTCCTTCTTACAAAAATGTTGCTCCTCCTTACATCGCTACTTTGAGCCTTCCAAGTCTCACAATTGGGTTATAGGTATGGTTGTTTTCCACTTTGGTGATCTCGAATACAGGTTCTTTAGATGTAAGCACACCACCCACACATCAACCTCATGTCAACCTTTCTCCTTCTTTTCCTGTCAGGTCTCCTTCCATTTCTCCTTCTTTGCCTAGTGAAATCTCTCAAGTGAGTAACCAGATTGATAACAAGAAAAAGAAACAGAAAGAGAAGAAGAAGAAGAACCAGAAAGGGACCAAGCCTCCAACTACATCAAATATTGGATCTAAGCAACCAACTAATGTTAATAGTATTGGGAGTGTTGATAAGGTAGATAAGATTAAAATGAAGAATCTAAAACCCAAATTCCCTTGCAGTCTTTGTAACGGTGACCATTTTCTGAGGGATTTCCCTGGTATTCCCAAGGTCTTAGAAGTATGGTCCTCCACATCATCGGCCCCTGCTGGTCATGCCGGTGATACTTTGTCAACTAGTGATGTTAAGGTTGGTAAGAAGAAGAAAACTTTCAAATTCCTTTGCATGTTATGTAAAGGTGATCATTATTCTCACCTTTGTATTCGTATGGACGAAGCTTCTTCTCTTTTGGAAAAAAATCAACTTCCAAAAGGTTATCGTAAGCTTTATCCCAACCCATCGTTAGTTGATGGACTGGTCAATCCGGTTCCATCCCCGGTCAATCTATTTGATCAGGTGGTCAATCTAGTTTCATCCTCGATTGAACCACTTACCAAAGTAGTTGATCTAGTTCCTTCATCGATCATCCCCACTTTTCATCTAGAAAGTGAAACCCAAGTGACTGATCCAGTCTCGCCATTTGTCAGTCCCACCATTCATCCGAAGAGTGTCAAAGTGGTTGACCCGACTCCGCCATTGGTTGATCCCACTCCTCCTCTGACGAGTGCTAAAGTGACTGATCCAGATACTTCTTTGGTCAGTCCCACCCTTCATCCGAAGAGTGCCAAAGTGGTTTCTCTGGTTACTTCATTGGTCAATCCCACTCTTCCTCTGACGAGTGCCAAAGTGGTTGCTTCGGTGATTTCATCGGTCAATCCCACTCCTCCTCTGACGAGTTTCAAAGTGGTTTCTCTAGTTACTTCATCGGTCGATCCCACTCCTCCTTTGAGAAGTGTCAAAGTAGTTTCTCTAGAGACTTCATCGGTCAATCCCACTCCTCCTCTAATGAGTGCCAAAGTGGTTTCTCCAATTACATCATCGGTCAATCCCACTCTTCCTCTGACGAGTTCCAAAGTGGTTGCTCTGATTACATCATCAATCAATCCCACTCCTCCTCTGACGAGTGCCAAAGTGGTTGCTCAGGTTACATCATCGGTCAATCCCACTCCTCCTCTAAAGAGTGCCAAAGTGGTCGATCCAGTTCCACCATCGATCGATCCTACTCTCCCTCTAGAGAGTAAACCCAATATTGCCCACATTTTTCTCGTTGATACATGATCTATCGTGCCGGGGGGCATTCCTCCTTTTCTTGCGAAAACCCCTCCAAGTAATGAGGCCATCCTTTTTTATTGGGGTGTGCTAACTAGACCTCATCTCCCCTCTCACATACCTTTCAAGATTATAGTAAAATATTTTGGTCGGGACGTTCCTCAGATGTTAATAGATGAAGGTTCGTTTGTTAGTATTTTGTCCTCTATTTCTTGGCAAGCTTTGGGTTATCCTTAGCTTGTACCGGTTATCTAGACTCTATTCGCTTTTAACAGAAGAACGAGTCACCCTTTAGGGATCCTTCCTCAGTTTCCCATAACTTTGGGAGGGAAAGTTGTTTTTATTGATGTTATGGTAGTCCAGGACCCTTTGGATTTCAATTTACTCCTTGGACGAGATTATGTCTATGCCATGAAAGCTATTGTGTCCACTTTTTTTCGTGTGATATATTTCCCACACGATGGAAGAATGGTGACTATTGATCAACTTTCGTTTGTTGGCCTTGACTTGACCATCAACCCAATGACCTCCCTAAATGGTTCTTACATGCAGTCGATATCAGCCCCACCACAGGTTAATTATGTGGCATTGTCTCCAATGACTTCAACTTATGATGAATTGGATCCGGTAGTTGACATGGTGATATCTTCTGTAGGGCTATTGGAGCTTGATATCCTTACCCATGGCAAGACCCTCGACATGTGTTCCTTCCAGATCATTCTTCTTCCATCCAGTGAAGATCTCTTGGAAGCCATGACTGAGTTTTGTCCCTTGACATGGTATCCTTATAGAGTGTCATCCTCTTGGAAGCCATGATCAAACAGACATTACAAGCATAGTTTTTCCTGTCTATGGCAAGCTTGTTAAAAAATGAAACAGAGGTCGTGAGCATAGTTTTCTTCTCTATGGAAAGCTCGCTAAAAAATGAAACCTAAATCTAGGGATTGAACCCGAAGCCTAGAGCATAGTTCTTTTCTTGTGTCAAGCTCGTTAAAAAATAAAACAGTCACCTCTCCTGTCAGGTCAAGTCTTTCACCAGATCTTGTAGATGTCAAGTCGAGTCTTTCATTAGATCTTGTATTTGAACCTTTTTTCATCCACATGTATCCTTTTTCTCCATCTAGTACAGAAATTGGTGACAACCTCAAAGTCGGTGAATGAATTGAAGCTTGGGAGGCGCATGTCTCCAGTGTTTGATGATCATTCTAGAGTTAAGCCACTAGCTTTCAAGCTATGGGCAGAGTACCGAGCTTAGTCTCTGTTCTCTCTCGTGCTCAAAAAAACATGAGAATGTAACCGAGTAGACTTTTATCACTTTTTCAGACTCGTAAAGGTTATACGAAAAAGGAACCCCCTGGAGTCTTCTTTAAACTCTTTTCAGACTCTCTAAACGTGAAAATATTTTCGAGTGATCTTGCTTCATTTCCCACTCTTTAAAAGGTTTGAAAGGGTGTCTTTTGAGTGATAATTTATCTCTTTTTTGGCCTCGCAAGACTAACATTACAAAAAAGGACAACATTGGATTCGTCTTTAAGTTGTTTTCAGACTCTCTAAATATGAAAAACCATCGATTTTACCTTCTCTGGACTTGTTAAACAATCATACATTGAAGGACCCATATGGGACCGAACCCTTACTTCTTCCAGTTCAATAAACAAAGGAAGAGAGACTTACCGAAGGTGAGTCATATCAAGCATGTGTTACCCTCCTCGAGATCATTAAATTAAAAAGAGGTACTTGTCTATCTAGATGGGGAGGAAATCGAAAGAAGCAAGCCAAGTAGTTTTTGAGAACATTACCAGTAACCCTTACAATTGCCCTTAAACACGACATTTTATCTTTGGACACATTTCAATCTGTTGAACCTCTGTACTAAACCAATCCTTTGAGTTTCCTCACTCCTTTGGGTCACCCAACGTAAAGTCACAACATCCATTGCATTATCAAGTTTTGGTCCATGTCAAGTTTATGTTGTTATTCCTCAGTGTTCAAGGGAAGTACCTACTTTAGGAGTCAACCATCACAAATATCTTGTTTCAATACCCATGTCAGCCCATGTTCATTTGATCTACCAATTACATCTTTTTGATCGTTTCGTGTCGTTGATGGGGTATACATCAAGGCCTTCTCTCGACGAGTCTGTTCCCATCGACTTAAGCATTGGAAAACAGTAAAAATGGTTTTTCAGGTATTTGTGTGGCATTGCTAGCTATGGATTGTGCTACAAAGGAAGATCGGGATTGGACATAGTGGTGGATATACATTGCTTTGTGGATGCAAACTGGGCTGGAGATCTACAAGTGGGTATTTGTTTAACCTGTTTGGAGGAGCAATAAGTTGGATGAGCAAAAGCCAAGTTGTAGTGTCACTTTCAACTACAGAAGATGAATACATGGCAGCCACTCATGCAAGTAAGGAAGCAATATGGTTACAAAGATTGTGTTCAGGTATTGGGTTGGTGCAACAAGATGTAAGGATAGAGTGTGACAGTCAGAGTGCAATTTTTCTAGTGAAGAACCCAACTTATCATTCAAATACAAATCATATTGATATTCAATATCACTTTGCGAGAGACATGATTGAAGAAAAGGAAGTATCGTTGATGAAGGTGGACACTTTGAAGAATGTTGCAGACTCATTAACAAAATCTGTGAACACTGAAGTTCTCTTGGTGTAGAGGATCCATTGGCATTGTTGCCCTGGATTGTTGACTATGTAACCCTATAACCCCCTGTATGCAAAGAAAACAACAAGTGGGAGAATTTTGG
The DNA here is from genome assembly GCA_900067695.1 of Picea abies. Lineage (NCBI taxonomy): Eukaryota > Viridiplantae > Streptophyta > Pinopsida > Pinales > Pinaceae > Picea > Picea abies. The sequence continues at coordinate 6,688 of CBVK0100831013.1, forward strand.
GTATGTGGTACATTCTTTGCACAAGTAGTAGTGCATGAGCATTGCGTCGGGCGTGCAGGGGGGTTTCGGGGCAGCGCCCCTGAACAACTTTTTTTCTGCCTCGGGAAACGTGTCACATATTTAGGTGGTTTTTTGGCACATGGTTTCTTTGTCGATGGTTTTCTATTTCCGATTAAGGAATTCGGGTTGTTGACTAATCCAGGTCATTGGGTTAGGGTTTTGGATGTCGCTAGCTCCTATATGTATATTGTATTGTAATCAATGTAACACATGAATGAATATAGATTATGTTGGTTTTCCTGGTTTGGGTTTCCAGAGGAAAAATCTCTATGTAATGTTTGTATTTTCCATTGTATCTTTTCTGTTCTTTTACTAAAAATATGTTTGCAGTAAATATTGTACAAGGTTAAAATCTACACCTATTGCTTCATGAATTTTCCTACCTTCTAGAGACCCAAACTGTTCTTTGGACACCGATGTTGAGAGGATGGATTCGATTTGTCTTGCTATAACTTTGGATACCACCTTATAGATGTAGTTGCAAAGTGAAATTGGTATAAAATCATCCATAGTTTGAGGGAAGTCTAATCTAGGGATAAGGGCAATGAAATTTGATTTTAAAGGAGCATGCATATGACCCTAGGAATGAGATTCCTCCATTACTACCAATAAATCCTTTCCAATAATGTCATAAAATCCTAGGAATAATTCAATTGACCAACCATTGGGGCTTGTACTTTTGTCCTTTAGAAAACTGTGAAGAACTTATTGAAGTTCAACTTCTCTTACCTTCTTGAAGAGGAGTCTATTGTCTTCATCATTAACAAACCTTGGGAAAAAAGGGCTACCCGAACAATATAAAAAATTATGTCCCTTCCATCGGCTTTGAAAAGGTTCTAGAAGTGATCCTTACCTAACTTTTCCAGTCCATTAAAGGCATTTACATCTCTTCCAGAGGAATATTTCAAGCTCCAAATAGTATTTGAGAATTTCCTATGTCTAGCATAGTCTTGGAAGAATTTGGCATTTTCATTGCCACATTCTAGCCATAGTGTTCAACTTTTTAGATGCTAGGATACCTCCCTATCCTCCAAAATTTTCTTCATTTTGATTCCAACGTGACTAGATCTTCCTTTGAAGTAGGAGATAAAAAAAAAAACCTCCCTCTAAATCATAAATGTTTTGAAGCTCACATTCAATATCCTTTAAGTATTGTTCATCTTTCAACTTCTTCTTTTTTCCCATTCCTTTGTGGATTTCTTCATAGTTTTAATATTCTCCGAGAAGTGGATTGTCGTTGTGACCCCATAGCCGGGGATAAAAGGTACCTAGGTGTTTTTTATTAAGGAATGGAAGTCTATATATTTAAGACAAATTGAATTGAACTTGAAAGGGATAACATTATTTCTAGGTCCCCATTTTATCTCAAGACAGATAGGAAAGTGGTCATAATATCCCCCACTGTCAACCCATTGCCTGAAAAAAAGAGTTGAATCCAGGATCCTTTCCAAAAGAAAGAATCTGTCAATTCTCTTGGCAATTCTATAACCGCCTAATATTTTATTCCTTCACATCAGCCTTACCCTAGGAGGCTTAATATCAATAAGTCCCTTTAGACCCAATATCCTAGATAAATAGTCAGATTGTGGATTAGGGCGAGCTTTTGGCCCCCAAACTTCCACTTTCCCCATAGATAAATTTAGATCCCCTCCTAAAATTGAAATCTCTGATTTCATGATTTATTTTTTCTGAATAGGGAGTCCCAGAAGGGAATCTAATCCATATATGGGCCATAGATGTTTAAGACTTTCACAGACATCCCCAAGTCCACCGCATGAACTTCCAAACCCAGACCAAAGTAAAAGGCCCATGAGTTTAGGATCTGCACTTCTTGAATGTTCCAATCTACTGCTAGGCCCCCTGATCTTCCATTGGCATCTAAACCAAGAAAAGACCAATTTTTGAATAGAGACTCCAAAATATTGAAAACAATATCCTCCTCACCCAAAGTTTCTTGCAAGAGGATAATATTAGGATGGTTTCATTCAATCAGCCATTTGAGGGTGTAGTTTTTGGAGGGGCTCGCCACACCCTAGTAGTTGAAGGAGAGAAATTTCACGGGGAAACCCATTTTGGGGCTAATGTTTCTCTAAGGGCCCCCAAGATAGAGAGTTGTTTACCAACAACCATATCAGTAAGTTCCTGTCGCTGGGATTTTAAAAGATGGGATTTCCGACCATGACCTTTCTTTTTCGAGTCCAAAATGGGATTAAGACCCAAACCCCCTACAACATTACATACTTTACCCATTACTAGAATAGACCAGTTGTGAAGATGATATAAAACTCCCTTCGACTCAGAGTCCCTCAATGATTTAGGTTCATAAGAAGTGGATACATAGGAAAAGGTGATGACTTGATGAATTGTGGTGTGATGGGAAGAGGAGGGACCGAGAAATGGAAACCTCATGGAATCAAGCCCACCATCAAAAAATGATAGGCCTTTCAAAGGCTTGTTCCAATACTGACCCATTAATGAAAAGGAATTAACCATAGCAGATAATGAGGGAATAATTTTTAATAGCATACCTTGAGGGGGAAGAGAACCTCTGGATGCCAAGGAGAGATGTTGAGGATCCCAAGATGGACTTCTCTAAAATCAAACCATTTCCAAGGGCCCCAATGGCTCAATAGGGGCATCTTCATCAAACGATAACATAGGCTCCACTATACTGGTCCCTGGTGCTAAAGAAACCACCTAAGGATCCGTTGGAAAATATGTCTCCATACCCTCCTAATGAGCAACCCTTTTTTTGGAATTATTCACTCGTGAGAATCTAGTCTGGCCTTGAGAAACCAATCAACGGTCCTTAATTATATGTCCATGTTGGTGGAAACGACGACATCGAAACGAAACTCCTTCATAATCCAGTTTTTGAACAAATCTCATGGTCCATGATACAAACTCAACATCCTTCACTAAGCCCTCCTGAATCTCGATCAACACCAAAATGCATGCCACTGACATTTGGCCCATCAATTCAAAAGACATGTCAGCTGCCAAGAAGAGACCCAACACATTCCGCAGCTCACTAAATCTCTTATTATTCCATAATTCCTAAGGAATACATGGAAACCGAACCCAAAGTGGTATTTTTTCCACTTTTTCTTTGCTGACATTGAACAAGGGTGACCATGTTTTGAGAAGAAATAGGGTGGAGTCAATACTCCAGACCCCTTCAAGAGCCTTATGTGCTACTTATTTACTATGGAATTTTAGTTTAAACCATACTTTTGTGAGGGTCGAAACTGTGGGAAGAGGGTCAAAAACCTTGGTCCAGGTCTCCCCAATCCATGCGTGGAGGGTTTTGGTAGAAAATCTACACCCATTTTCTCTTAAAACCAGGGCCAATTCCACCATATCTACTACCTCTAGCATCAAAATGTCTTCACCCAACACCAACTTAGCAATTCATCCCTTATTCTTTATGAATCTATTCTTTCGGTGCCTTAAACCTCGAATTCGTAAGTCCACCACAGTTACAGTACTAGTGCTAGTGGTACCCCGAACAAACCCTTCACTTATCACTCCAACGATATTTCCTAAAGCAACTTCTTGTCCACTAAGAGGCAAAGACGCCAAAAGAGAAGAAATGAAAGCATTTGGGTCCAAGGGAGCACATACACTATTTGGGAGGGGAACTTGAGTGATAGGAAGGGATTCCAAACCCCCACTAAAAAAGGGACACAATAATACGATTGTGGGTCCGAAACAAAGATCCCCACCAAATAAAAAACACAAGCACTAACCCTCAAAGGAAGACCCATGACATTAGAGCTATGAGTTGGTGTTAGAGCCCATGATGTAGACACAACATTAGGTGAGGGTTCCATTGAGTCAGGAAGGAGTTGCGACAAAAAAGGAACTTCAGAAGTTGTCTAGAAGGCACCACTAAGGAGACCACCCACCAACCCTAGATATGCATCAAAACCACTGCTTTCATCTAATCCGTGGGAAGACAACAAAAAAGGATTTTCATTTTGGGGGGGGAAGAGTCTCCAACAAGGCCATCCGATGAGACCCCTCTGAAACCCTTCTATATAGGATTGACCTCAACCAAGGAGGTAAACCCATATGAGGTTGCGCCCTTACTTTTATTTGGCCGCTTGAAAAGAACCCCATCCTCCAATGGGTCAAATCAAAAATCCATATCTTCCTCATAGATAGTCATACTGCAGAGAATGACTTATAATCTCATAACAACCGACAACAAAGACCATGTTTTGTTGTGAGAGGTAGGGAGCCCCTACAACAGTCTCCAACAATTAGAATCCTACATCAAACTAACTAGGGTTTCTGCAGCCTTGGTGTCAGACCTTCGTATATCTAATAGAGTAAGAACCTATTGTATGTGTGCCAATTGTATTCATAATTTCATATTTGTGGCACTTGTATGTATACACGATCCTAGACGTTTGTGTTTCTTCTTCATATCAATAACATCAATCTTAATTATTTGTTTTAAAGAAGAAACCTTATATTGTTATCACAATCCAGTTAAATCTCTTTGTTTGGAAGGCACTCAAAAAAATGACATTCATGCTTTTATTTTCATTGGGAATGAAATGACAATGTGTTTCAACTCAAATAAGTAGAGGCTCTTTGTTTGTAAAGAAATATGAAAATTGGCCTTCATACATGTATTTTTATGGGAAAGAAATGAAAATGAACTTTAAATTGATATAGTTTAGGCTCTTTGTTTGGAAGGAACTAATTAACCTTGGTACGTGTCTTTCCATTGGTTAGAAAATTTCAACTCAATCTAGTCGAGCCTCTATATGATAGAGTCAAATTTTCAATTTAATAAGAAAATTGACATGCATGCTCATCTCTCCTTTGGGAAGGAAATGAGAGTGCATTTTAAGTCAATCCAATTGACCCTTAAAGTGTCTTGTGTTGGAAGGCTAGTTTTGTTTTTTGTTTTTTCTATTAGAAGTTTGACCTCCGTAATTGCTTTGGTCTAGTCCTTAGGTCCTTCATAAATAACCCATCAACTATTGCTTGAGAGGGACATTACATTTGTAACTATTACCCAACCGAGGATCTATTACTATGACACTATACAACATACCAAGTCACACCTATCAACAAGATTGTTGACTGTAGAGCCACTGAGTGGACTTGAATCCATGGCCTCTCAAACTCTAATGGATCATAGATGAGTGAATGACCTACTAAGCTACATGTAGAAGGCTAGTTGAGCCTCTAAAGAATCGTATATTTGTATATTCTTATATTAGGTAGCTTTTGTTTCTGAGTTGAAATTTTCTCAACTCTTTGGTCCATCTTTAGAAATGAAAGTGAGTTGAAACTTCATCAACTCTTTAGTCCATATTTAAAAACACAAGCCTATAAGATAGGGCCAAAAAAGTAAAATATATATATAACCCCAAAAATATGTAAGGTGGTGTTGTTAACGTTGGGCACTACACTCTTACATTATAGTTGAAATGTACAATTCAATTGACCGTTGATATCATTTTTAAATTCTTTAATTTAAAATAAATATAATGATGCTTTTGTCCGTTCTCTTCTCTATCAACTTCGTCATCATCATCCTAATTTCTTATGAAATGTCTTTTAAATATAATATATGGGTATCCCTTCACCAAGGTATCCTAAGTTGAATTAATTTATTAACATATAACTATATTAGATATTAAAATAAATTGAAAAAATATATTGTAATTTATTTGTATAAAGATTATTATATATAGGAGATTATTTATTATTGTGCAATCATTATCTATAATAATAATAATAATCTATTTTTAAGGTCACAGTCAATCCAGACACTAAATTGGTGTATGAGACCCCTTGTTTGTGGGACAAGGGACCTCCTTCACACATTGATTTGATTGCTAAAGTTCACAAAGGTATAATGTCGAGGTAGTTTGGTGAGATAGTTGGGAAGTAGTGCTTTCAACTCCCATCGAGGTTCAAATCCCCGATGAAACATGACCTATTGTGATAAGGCTAGAAGGATGGATTCCCTCTTCGTGGATGTCTTGGTCCTTGCTAAGTCATAAGTTTTCTGCTAGGTGTTGGCTTGTGGGTTTTTGGCACTAGCCTAGGGTTTATAGTGGTAGTCAGTCGGATTTGAACTTGGGCCTCACCCGAGTAATCCTAGCCAGTTACCGATTCCCCTATATATATAAAAAAATATCCACAAAGGTATACATACCCTACCCTCCTCTGGATTTGAACTTGTGACCTCCAAGGAGGAAACACATGTTCTTTTAACTAACTTGTTTTTACTAGATTTGTTTTACTAACTTGGATCCATATTAACTCTAGATTTATCAAGTACTGAGGGGGGCCAAATCCCTTGAGAAACAATTGTTTTTTTAGTCCTACACTTCAAAGGATTTGATCCTTTTGAGAGCTTGAGAGATATGGAGTTAAGATGTATCTAGGATAGTATTTATGTTTCTTAAAGTGTGTGTGTGTGTGTGTTTTAGTTGTGAACAAAATTTATATTGATTTTGTGTGAATGTACATCACACCTACTAGATATCAATTTCATGAGTCAACTTCTTCCTCGGGATGGGTTGACAATTTAAAATAAGTGATCCACAAATCCATATCCACTATCAAGATCTATGGGGACATAGGTACAAAATACACTACACTCAAATCTATGAGCACTTCACAGCCCCTCCCTGCCAATTTAATTTCTATGTGCCAACAAAATGTATGTTAGAAAAATAAATGCAAGCTATCGGAGAGGTGGGTGACTAGTATGTCATGAAAAAAGGAACATATATCTGAGTTGTTAGATATTTTAATGATCCTTATTTACTTGAAACTTCGTAGATTTATCCCACAAAGTTGGCACTCTAGGAGATAGCATACTAGACCTTTGTACATGGAATTGGTGTAGCTCTAGCTCGTGAAAATAAAGATTTGTGTCCTCCACTACCTTTTTATGTGGGATCTTATCACTTAAAAAGAACTAAAGAAGAAGTAGAGGAATAATAAACTCTATCCACCTTCCATTTTCGGGATGAAAGATTCATGTGACATGACCCTCTAGATGTTGTTATCCAACACTACAGGGCTTGAAAATATAGATGGTTATACCAAAACAAAGTATGGCAGGAGCAGCTATGCAAGAGAGTTGTGCAATTAGATGAAGTAATTTTTAGTATGGGTAGTGGCTCCATAACAAGGAAAGAAAAATTAGAAAGGGAGTGGATAGAGAAATAAAGATTGGAAAAGGAAATAACAACAAAGAAAGAAAGACTCAAGAAATAAGTTGAAGCATTGAGGCTTGTTGGTGCAATTATATGCATAATATATTATCAAACATAAATTATCGATCAAGATTCGTAATCAACAGAGTTTTTACACTATACGTGCCAACAACATGTGGTTTATCTATGTCTAATGAGTATATCTCAATCAAGAAACAATTAATAACATAACACTATGTTTTGGAATATCTAAATGCTTCACATAACTTCAAACCTAGAAGATAAAACTTATAACAAAACTCTCAAATAAGAACTCAATTGAAAAGGTTCTTACTTAGATTACAAGTCGGTTCATTAGAGGCTCATGAAATGAAGAGATGAACTTAGATCTTGCTTCTTGTAGCATTTGAAACAATAATCAACAATCCACTTTATTCACTCTTAGAAAGAAATCAATCATAATTATATCCATTCCAATTGAACCTTCTTTAATACAGGAAAAAAACAATATAATTGAGAGACTTCATTATATGAAGCATGAAGATGAGAGATGAAGTCTTATGGTTCCTGTACCTACTAAGAGAAACACAATCATAAATTCAAAACAAGAACAATTGCTTATTTTAACAATCCCAAACATCTATCCAACTTTGGTTAACTAAATATCAATCTACAGAAATGAAAACGGAATTATCTACTCTTCTCAACGTATAACCATTCACTCACACTGATTCAAAATCAAATAAATATGTATTGTACTTGAAATGCATTTAAAATCATTTACAACACACAACAATTAAGTGTTCACACTCACACAATTGACTTACAACACACAAAGACATGTACATGGAGGTTTACCTTGGTTGGGCTGGTGGGCCCTTTTTGAACCAACAAGGTACCTCTAAATAAATATCAAACTAAAGAACTTTACTCATTCCCATGAATTACACAAAATATCATCTTTATTCCTTCAATTGATTGATTGAATCAACAGTTCAACATTTCATTCAACATAACAATGTGTATCATTCTCCCCTACTTACTACTTCTTCCTTAATATTTATACAAGGAAATTCAATGGGTATGGATCAGAACAAATCCCCCAACTCAGATTTCGTTTAAACTGTTTATGCACAAAATATGGGTTTTTCACCAGATATTACAAATTCAGGTTAAAGATCCTTCAATATCTCTCTATTCATTGTGAATTTTGCGAAATGATTTATGGGTTTTGTAGTGGTGTAGATTTTATAAAAACCCATTTGATTATTTTTTAATATATGCTTCCATATGCACATAAACCAAGGCACAATATGGAATTTTAGAAATATTTGATGATTTTAGGTTGAATCATTCCCCCTGAGATGGAGGTCCCCACGTGTGATATATGGTAATTCTTCCTCTTATGTCCACATTAAAACATCGCTCTGGACAAAACCCATGTCCCCAAATTTTGAGATTCATCTTTATCTGCCTGGAAATCGAGGTGAAAATCTAGTACCAGAATCTTGTAGGATGTTGGTATCGGAATCCTGTAGGTAGGGGTTTAGTACCGGACTACCACAGTCATAATATGGGTAATGGACCAGTGTGATGGTAGTACCGGATGGAGCTGGTATCGGAAGAGGTGCAAAGCTGGTACCAGAAGAGGCATAGAGCTGGTACCATATGAAGCTAGTACTGGAAGAGGTGGAGCACCAGATCAATGGAGTACTAGATCAAGTGGAGTACCGGATCGATGGGTTGTTTCAGTACTATACTAGTGGTAGTACTAGATGGAGTTGCTTAATTAATTGTTAGGGACCTAATCCCTTACATAGGTAGAACAATGTATTTCGAAGTAATAAAGGTCAATATTAATAAGGCCTTGCAATAAGGTAGAATAAGTCGGATGTAAGAATACCTAATAGAAGCTTCTGCTTCTAGAAGGATATTCCTCTAGATGGTTCTCTTGATAGACATATTTAGTATAAATAGGAGTTGAGGGTATGAGAACCCTAGCTTGGATATTATTGTAATAGAGCTCGGCTCGACTGGAGGTTGCCCCCTCGAAGAGGAAAGTGAACATTGCTCTCAGTAATCGAAGTGCTCTTTCTGGTGTTATTATGTTATCATTTTAGTATTATTGTGGTGTTATTATGGTTATATTGTTGTTTATCTGCCATTTCTAGCATTTATTTCTATTCTGCATACTTTTTATATCTAGAATATTACAAGTGGTATCAGAGCACTTTCCTTGGCAGAAAATTGTGGGTTAAATTTTTTCAGGGTAGAGATGTATTCCGACGTCTTTAAGCCACAGAGATTTTTTGTTACATGCATAAACCCATGGTTGAGGGATTCATATACTTACAAAATACAAGTGTTTCTTAAGCGCACATCTGTTGGCCACCCTTGTAACCCCTGTTGGTACCCCTTCGAGTGGTAGCTCATCAGAAAACACATGTGTACGGATCAACCTAGATTTCCTGAAGCCCTCTTTAGATAAACTGATCGGTTCCCTGACTGCTATAGTGCCACCGAGAAAAACACTTGGGAAGATACTCTCTAGTACCTGGGTAGTTGGGTAGTATGGCTAAGGGCACAGTCTCGCCTCCTTAGTTAGTGCCTTGAGATATTGGGTTGAGTACTACTATTAGACCCCGCACGCATATCAGAGAGCTATAGCACAGGGAAAACCCTTGTCTGTAGAACCCTTGAATACCTAACCCTTGGGGACGGAAACAAAAAATAAAACAAACAAGATCTATTTCCGTACAACTGTGTTCAAGTTGCCAAATCACTACACATTTCTTCCTGGTTAACCATTTGGGCATTTCATCATTGCAACATTCTTCAAACCAGAGTATAACTCCGGAAGTGTAAAAAAAAAAAAAAAGTCTGGAAATTTTTGCGCCATTATTTGAGACCTATTCCATTGGATTTATCTCTTCGCCCTTATCACATTCATACCTATAATTTTTAGCAAAAAATTTTACCCCACCCACCCCCTTTCGGTTCCCTCATCATCATGGTCCATACCCGTAGCCAAGACTTGAAAGCTCGCTTCAATACCTTGCAATCTAATTTCACAGAGACCCAACAAGAAGTGAAACAACTCAGTGCCAATATTGCCACAATCAATACAGAAATGCAGTCCTCCATGGCTGCCTCAATCGAGGAACTCAAACAAGACATGACTACCCAGCTTGAATCTGTTGTTTCGATGATCTACACCAAGCTACATATCCCTGCAGATACCCCTTTATCTGACCAACCTTTGGATACCAATGTTGAAACTTCCTCTCATTCCCATAATTTTCAGCCCCATCACTTTCAGCGTGACCTACGCCTTCCACGGGTGGATGTCACCAAATTTTATGGCTCAAATCCCACTAGTTGGGTAACTCAAATGGAACATTATTTTTCTTTGTATGACATTACAGATAACTTAGCCAAACTTTGGTATGGTGTTCTCCATCTAGATCAAGAACATTGGCAATTGTGGCAATGGAGAAAAACTTCCCGTCAAGGGTATATTGCTTGGACACACTTTGTGGCAGAGATTTATGAATGCTTTGACATCGACACCAACCATTTAGGTCATTTGACAAAATTGAAACAATGTGGTACAGTGGAAGACTTTATAGTTGCTTTTGAGTGACTGGATTTTCATATAGAGGGCATGTCTGATGCTCTTTTCCGAGAATGTTTTATCAATGGCCTCAAGGATGAGATTCATGCCCATGTCCTCATGGCTCGGCCTTAGAGTTGGGTGGAGGATACTAAACGAGCTAAGGAAGCACAATAGGTTGTCTTTTCTCAAAACCGGAAACCCTCCTTTATTCCTCGCACTGAACCAGTAAATCCCACTCCTCCCTCCACTCCATTAAAGATCCAAAAATTGACTAAGGCCGAAATGGATGAATGCCAACTCAAAGGCCTTTGTTATAATTGTGATGACAAATATTTTCTGGGCCACAAGTGTAAAGAACAAAATATTTTTATGGCCATCTCGGAGGATGTTTCAGAAGAGGATGTTGAAACTCCCCTTGTGTCTGAGTCACCTGAAACCACAGACATAACCCCTCCCGAAGTAGAACCAATCATTTCCCTAAATTCTCTCACTAGCTTCTCTGCTCCCCAAAACCTCAAGCTAATTGGTTACATCAAGCATAGGAAGGTCATCATTCTAGTTGATAGTGGCAGCACCCATAATTTTATTCATCCCTGCATTGCCCAAGAAACTCATTGTTATATCCATGCAGTCAATAATTTCCAAATCATGATTGTCAATGGTGGCTCCATCAAATGTGGAGGGTGTTGTGAAAATTTGCATCTCCAAATTGGTGACTACCACCTAAAATCTCATATGTTTGCTATCGACATAGGCAGTTATGACATTGTGTTGGGTGTAGTCTGGCTAAGGAATTTGGGTCCCATTCTCATGGATTTCAAGGAATTAACCATGCA
>CBVK0100831014.1:0-11987 GCA_900067695.1 Picea abies
AAAAACTAAACTATTTTTTATGATTCAAGGGGTGGATTGAGCATGTTTTAAGTTTATTCAATTTTAATGTATACAATGATATATTTAAAATAAACATCATTTAGAAAATGTCAATTTTGAAAAGATAGTGTTTTAAAATATTCATTAAACTTATTTGTAATCAATATATTTTAAAATAATGATTCTTCATATCGACAACATATAAGAAATGGATATAGCAAGCCAAAATAGATATAACAGACCATAAATATGTTAATATGGGAAGTTGTTGATTACCTATCACCCTAGATCCATTTAACTCGGAATCTATAGAGGTGTAAACCCTTAACCTTTCTTAACACTTGATAGATCCAAAGTTAAATGGATCTAGGATAGTTTTTTATTATTTAAATAGTTTATGTTATAGGAACATTTCAAAAAAACTTCCCTAAAGCAAAATCAAAACCAAAGTCACAGACACTTTTATACTAAATCCAAAAATCAACTTATCAAAACTTTTGCAACCTTCCTTAAAAACACTAACAGTGAAGTTAAAAATTTTAAACCTTTAGAGAGGGACCAAGCCGCCATGCAACACTTGTTTTAATCTAGAATAATGAAACAAAATTAATTTTCCGTAGAATGCATTTACAATTAATTTTCTGTAGGGTTGATATCTTATGCTTATTTCTCTCATTGTTTCACTAATTTATTGATACTAGTTGAATTAACTTTATCCATAACCACAGTCTAAACCTAAGATGAATCTATTGTTGTACTAAAAAAAACTATATTCCCTCTAACTAGAGACATAGATTGTAAAAATTATTAAAATTATGAGACAAAGATTGTAAATAAAAGTTTATTACTAGATTCTAAAAATTTCATGATAAGTTTTATTCTTAACAAAGTTTTGTTGTTCAACTCCTCTCCTTGGTTGTGTTTTCAATGTAGATAAAACATATTCGACCCAATCTTAAAATAGAACAATAATTAAAACTGGTCATTCCATACAATAATTGTACATCGAAGTGTATATATCCTATCGATGAATCTTTGTATGAAAAGATAAACATTGAATACAATAATTTTACATCAAAGTGTATATATACTATTGATGAATCTTTGTATAACTCAAGAAGATAAACATTAATAAAATATAGTTCAATATTATTGGAATCTATTTAATTAATCCTTCTTATTTATTGAAAAATGTATTATGGTTATTTAATATAATTTTAATTTTGATGGTTAACTAAAATACTAGGTTTGTTTTTATTTTTTTTTACATTATATCATAAAATATTCAAAATATATAAAATATGTCCCTTTCAAAACTAAATTATAGTTTGCATACATTTTTATTTTAAAGAAATTATCTTAAAACATTCATATAAATTTTAATTGTTCTTAAACATATATTATATTTGAATTATAAAATGAATCCCTTTCAAAACTAGATTATAATCAGCATACATTTTTATTTTAAAAAAATTATCTTAAAACATTTAATTGTTCTTAAACACATATTATATTTTAATTACCATTAATTAATAAGTAGAGTGATACATCATATATAATGTTAGTTTTAAATCATATATACATATATATAATGGTAGAATTCTAGTTCAACACTATCATATTTTTTAAAATAGTAATAGTCATGTTTTTAAAATAATGATTGGTTGATACTTTACACAAATAACTTATAATAATAGAATCTATATTAACTCTCTGTAGCTTTTGCAAGCTAAGGCTGTTTGATTTTCTATCTTATTTTCATAAGATTCAATATTCATAAGATAGAATATTCAAACTATTCATAAGATTCAATATTGTAGATTCGTAAGTTGGAAATGCTATTAGGTGAAACAATAATTATTTTGCTAATATGTATTTGAATATTTTCTCTATGTATTTATATATTGAATATTTGTATCATCTTATTTTCCACAACCAAATTATTCATAAGATTCAATATTATAGATTCATAAATTGGAAATGCTATTGGTTGAAACAATAACTATTTTGTTAATATATATTTAATACTTTTTCTATATTTATATTGAATATTTGTGAAATACAAAAATATACATTTCAATTTGTTTTTTGAGAAGGTAATGAGTGTTTTTACTATAACTACAATTATTTAACATCTTGTAGATAATACAATTATTCAGCATAGCATTGGACTAGTTGTTTTGCAACTATTTTCTTTGTTTAAAGAAGTTTATAGTTTTGTTTATTTATTTTTTTAAATGTTCTATATTCAATATTATTAGTTAGAAATATAATGTTTGTTTATTTTTATATAAGATTTTAACTATAATGTTAGTTTTATAAATATTGATTAAAAATTTAAATTATTAAAAAATTATATTAAATAAAAAAAATACATATTAATTATCAAATATATAATAATAATAATAAAATTATTATTTATATAAATTTAATAAATTAAAGAAAAATTTTGATTTTATATTTTATACAAATTTAATTTAATAGTTACTAGAAGCATATGAATTCAATTACACATCATTTTTAATAGTTTTTTAAAAAAATTGTATATAATAAGTGTAATAAATGAAGTTCTTATAATAATATATTGTTGTAAATATTAAATATGATATATAAAGTTTTTAGAAATTTATAGATAAAGTTATAAAACTATTGTTTTTTCTTTATATCTTGATTACAAATTTATATGGTTTTAAGTTTTTTTTTTTTTTTTAATATTGTAATTAAGATGGATGATAAAAGTGTACATATTAATATTAATTGTGTATCTTTCACCTCTCACCTATATGCACACCTTCATACATCTTTCACCTCCCACCTATATGCATACTTTCATACATCTTTCATCTTTATTACCAATATGATCTATAAAGTAACAAATAAATATTTTATTGGAATAACTAGTCACAACATATCTTATATTATTAATATAAAAATATTTTATTATCAAATTTATTTCCTTAAATCTCAAATTTATTATCACTAGCTTATTAAATTTAAATTACTGAAATAACTAAAATATGGAAATGAAAGACTAAGAAAATGAATAGATCATCCTGTTATCAACCAAATATCAAAAAATAACATAAAAATATCAGAATAAGTACTCAACTCCTTGACAAAGAGAGAAATTAAGATATTATCCTCTTCGAGGGGGAAACCTCCTTATACATCATATGAATTCACAAATACAAGATGATTCCAAATGAAAAGGTCTCCTTGGTATATATATATAGGAGACTAGGAGGTACAATTACAATTAATGGACCCAAGCCAACATAAATAAAATAACAATTCTAAAGTAATATGCCCCAATTAAGGGATAATATGCCAATATTTAGGGTTTAACATGCCCCTTCCCTCCATACAAGCGTTGTATTCAATGCCTGAGTAGTTCTGGATGCTTATGTATAAAATACTCATCTTCCCACATGGAATCTTCAGCAGGTAGTTTCTTCCACTTAATGAGATACTTTGATTGATGTATTCCTTCGCTGGTGAATTCTTGTGTCAGTGATAGCTTCAGGCTCCAATATGATTTTCCCTTCCTCATCAAGTTCTAGAAATATAGTTTGAACTGAGATATTGTCACCTATTACCTTATTTAAGCATGAAACATGGAAAACTACGTGTACTCGCGAAGACGCAGGTGTTGGGTTACGAAAAAGGTATAAACATATTCCTTTTCCCCACAGTTCATGATATGATTTTGATTGATTCTTCATATAGTTAGGGATAAATAGGAAAGAACATGATTAATATGTCTCTTAGGGTTGTTATTGAAGTTTTATTAAATAGATTCTAAATTACGATTGGAATAGTTTGATTTTGTTGCAGAATTGGATAAATCACTGTCAAAGATAACTAAAGAGATCTTGGCTATGTGCAAGCTATTGGAGGTTGAAGACCTTTTAGGCGCAAAGCAGTTTTAAAGATAATGCATTTTCTATATTGTAACTTTATAATAGTAAAGCAATACTGAGGATCTTTCGATCCTCAGGATAGCTTGATTGACCCATATTATTGTAATATATAAGAGGGCAATAGATCCAGAAAAAAGAGAAAAAAATGCATTCAAGTATTTAGATTCAGAATTGCTCTGTGCAAGTAGTTTTTGTAAATGTTTCACCAGCTATGGAATCAATGAAAGTTTTGAGTGTTTCTACCATTTCTGTGTTCTGAGTTTCTTGTAGCAGTACTTCTGAAGACCGAGGGCCCAGTCTGAAGGAGCTACTGTCTAGTTCTATAATTGTATTAGTTCGAAGTTTGATTTATATTTTGTGATTCAGATCTCTTTTACAATAGCCAAGGATAAATGCATAAGTGTGTTAATGATTTTATGATTGTTTGCGTATAGAAGACAAACATTTTCCTCAAGTATTAATGATTTTCGTTATGATTTCCATTTATGAAGTTGTTGCTTGACAGTTCTTCACATTTTCATCCGCGTTGTTCCTTTTCCTTAGATTTATGATTGTTGTTCCTTTCGGTTAAAGTTACAATAGTTGTTCCTTTCGGTAAAAGTTGCATTAGTTATCCTTTCCGATTAGATTACAATTGTTGTTTCTTTATGTAGATAGAGTAATTCGTTATTTCCTTTTCAGTAATCAAAATTCATAATTGGTAGTTAATTATGCAAGTCCTTACTTAGATTCAATTACCGCTTTTTAGTTAAGTGAATTCAATGGATTAATTAGTTCCTTTCCATTTTAACAACATCTTAGTAATCAGATTTCAATTCCATTAATTCTTAGAATCTTTGGTGAATGTTTGAGGAACTTGATTGTTGATGAACTCAGATTTGGTTTAGCTACACGATTTTGGGCTACTTGCATAGACTTTGTTGATATTTTCGAGACAAAAGATGAATCTCTGGGTTGATAAATTAATGTTAAACTAAGGTTTTTTTTAGGACATCTTTAGACACCAACATTTTGGCGTCGTTGTCGGGGAGAATGTCAAAGGTAGCATAGGTTATGTCTCTGGAGGACCAGGTATTGAAGACGGAAGGTAAGAACCTACGCAGGTAATAAGTAAAATGCTTATGCCAATTCTTACCTCCAGTTGACACTTAAGAGGCTTTGTAGGTGTTTTTTTTGTTGAAATTTCTTTCGTTGTTGTGTGAAGTGTGTATGACTAGAAAGAAGGATCTTGAAAAACCAAAACCCCCACAAAAAATTACCAAAACCCAGGGTTCAATGATCCCTGGAAGAAGCACTTTCATAGACAAAATCATCAAAAAGGGTGAATCTCAAGCTTTGGTTGGACCTAGGAAAGGACCCACCCGAATCCCTCAGAAAATAGTTTCACCAACTACGGCCCATGCTGAGATTCATAGCAAAACTAAAGGGACTGAGAATAGCTTTCAGAATACATATTTCCCACTGCTCAACCCCTTAGAAGAGGGAATCTCTAATAATCTGGAGGAGGGAATAGGAGAAACTAGCGGGGTTGCCAAGACAGACCCACCATCACCACCTAACTCTGAGTCTCCTGCGAAAGAAGAAGGCATATCTGGAATCCCAGATAAAGGGAGTGCAATCAAATTCCCTGGAGGACCAAATAATCAACTATTTCAAATAGAATACCCGGATCAAGAACCTCTTGGAAATTTTTGGCACATTTTTGATCAAATGGCACAACCAAATCACAACAACCCCAGACCTCCACGCTGGAGTATACAATAGTTGACCCAATTTCCAATGCCCCCATGAAAGCAATCCCCTTACAAAACCTGCCAACCTTCAATGGATTGATTTCAGAAGACCCAAATGCATTCCTATTTGAATTTGATGTCCTATGTAGAGGGTATGATTACACCTCTGAACCCCAAAAATTAAAACTATTCCCCTTTACCTTGAAGGGAGCAACCCTACGCTGGTTCATGGGATTGGGAGGTGGAACCATCAATTCATGGGACCAGATGAAACAAACCTTCTTGTTAAAATATCAAGATGATTGCAAAACCAGAGACCTAAAAGATGAAATCTTTCAAATGACTGCAAAAGAAAATGAATCATTAGAAGAATATGTCGAAAGATTTCAGTATAATTTGCAAAGATCACCCTATGGTACATTACTAGGTGAAGTACTCAAAGCAACTCTGATTAAAGGCATGAAAGATGAATGGGTAGAAATATTGAATTTAATGGGGAAAGGTGACATTTATCAGGAAACTTATGAAGACATTGTTCTATTGTGTATCAAGTGCTCACGAGACAGTACACGGACCAGGTCAGGAATGCAGACGTCCCTCACAAGAAACAACAATATCACCAGTAGGGGCGTTACATGAGCTGAAGTTGGTAATCTCCTAGAAAACTTTAAAACAGATATTTTGAGCACTTTGACTACACAATTGGATGTATTGCAGGCCAAACAAAAAAAGGTAGAAGCAGAGTAGACCTTGGCTATATTTTGCCACAGGTGTAGAAAGAAACATGGTCCAAGGGAATGCCCCTTGGATATAGTTCGGGTTTGCACTATTTGCGCCAAGGATCATGACACAGATGAATGCCCATCACTCCCTGGATTGAAAGTTGTATTCAAAGAAGAAGAAGAGGAAACATAACCATTATAGCTGATGGCTCAACGCCGTCAGTGGCAGTCCCAGCCTCAAAATACATTACAGGACCCTTCCTCTTTCTTTCCTGGACAATATAATCAAGAACAGAATTTTGGGAGCACATGGAAGGGTCAGCCATTTACTAATAAAAACTAGCAGCCCTAGTAGTACCCACCTACAATTCCTACCTGGCCAAACTAGCCTGCCACAAACCCCAACTGGAAAAATCAACCAACTACAAGTTTCAATTGGCCCAATTCGCAATACCCCACCTCATCCTGGCAAAATTCGAATAATAACTACCCTCCACAATGGCCTAACTCGACTGCCCAAAACCCAAATTGGAACCAGAATTGGAAATGCCCCATGGGGATGAATAACCAACCTATGGGGATGGCCTCTCAAACCCAACCCCCATTACAAACTCCACTCCCATTGCCCCAATCACAATTGCGCCCTCAATTACCTGCCCAACCCCACCTAAATCCCAATAATAGACCGTCTCAGCTCATCCAGATTATGGAAAGTGGAGAAGGGGAAATCAATCCAGTAGGATTCAATGAACTTCGGTTAATATCGGGGCGCATAATCTCCCCTGAACAAAATGACGTTCCCCAAGAACAGGGGAATGAAAAACAACCAGAAATAACACCCTCGACTATGGTAATAACAGAAGAAATCGAGCAAGGGGAGAACACAGTCGAATCACAAGACTCAGATAAGGATGCAATTCCCTCCCCTCCGTTCCCCAAAAGACTAATGATAGCAAAACCCACCGTATATCTTGACTTTGATATTGTAGGGGAACTCAAGAATTTATACATCAAAATTCCACTCCTGCAAGCCCTGCAAGACATACCGAGCCCATCAGAAAAATTAAAAATTCATCATCAATAGTTCATGTAGTGGGAGCCTTATCTGATCTAATTTTGAGTAGAGAAACACCAGTCAAATATGCAAATCCAGGGAACCCCATAGTAACAGTTCAGATTCAAGGTTGTTCCTTTCCAAATACCCTAGTTGATTTGGGGGCAGCCATCAATATTCTAACTATGGAAACCTGCAATGCCCTGGGTCTTGACTCTTTTGACCCAACCCTGATTATGTTGCAACTAGCTGATCGATCAATGGTCAAACCACTCGGCACACTACATGATATAGCCATTTTAGTTGATTCTTGGGAATATCCCACAGATTTTCTCATCATCAACCCAAGAAGTGGACTTGAAGGGCATCCATTGATATTGGGAAGACCATGGCTCGTGACAGCTGATGCGTACATAGGCTATCGATCAGGTACAATGACAATTGCTAGAGGAGGGGTTACAAGGAATCTCATCTTATATCCTCCATCCAAACCTAGTCCAACGATCGTACACCCGCAATTGCCACCACCACGATATCCAGAGAAGGATCTGTGTGCCCCACTCACAATGGAAGAAGACCTCAAGCTCAAGAATTAGCTAGAGGATAATGTAATCAATGGGTTTATTAACAACCCAACCACTGTAAGTAACCCAACATGCCAGATGCTCCAAGCTGTTCTAGACTGCGAAGCACAGGGAGACCCACTGGAAAATTTAATGGAACAACAAATTCCGACTATTGTTGTTCACAACAAAAAATCCATTGAGATCACACCAGGGAAGTCTTTGAACATTAATGCCAACCTAGAAGAGCAACAACAACAAAATCTAATCCAAACCCTCTCTAAACACCAACAAGATTTTGCCTGGGAGTACTCTGATATGAAAGGTATTGATCCACAACTTTGCACACACCATATTTATATTGAGAAAAACGTTTGACCTATCTGATAATTGCAAAGAAGACTGAACCCCCACCTCAGAGATATTGTTAAAGAATAGCTACAAAAGTTGTTGGACGCAGATTTTATATACCCTATCTCAGATAGTCAATGGGTTTCCCCATTAGTCATCGTCCCAAAGAAAAACGGGAAGTGGCGAATCTATGTTGATTACAGGGAACTAAAGAAAGCTACTCAAAAAGATCATTTTCCATTACCTTTCATCGATCAGGTCCTGGATACCTTAGTAGGGAAGAAATTATTATCTTTCCTAGATGGTTTCAGTGGCTACAATCAGATCCAGATTGCCCCAGAAGATCAGGATAAAATGACATTCACATGTCCCTGGGGTACCTTTGCCTACAAAGTATTTCCCTTCGAAGTTTGTAACTCTCCAGCTACATTCCAAAGGGGCATTCTGAGCATAGTCAGTGATTTGATTAGCGAAGGGCTTGAATTCTACATGGATGATTTCATCCCATACGACAATGACTTCGATCAAGCCTTGAATAATATAGAGAAGGTATTGGAATGGTGCGTTGCTACCAGGTTATGTTTAAGTCACGAAAAAATGTCACTTGATGATGACAGAAGGTGTGGTATTAGGGCATTACATTTCTGCAGATGGAACTAGAGTAGACCCAACAAAAATTGAGGTAATCCTTAATCTACCTACTCCACACACACAAACTGAGCTACGTAGTTTCCTTGGTGCTTCAGGATATTATCGCAGATTTATGCCAAATTTTTCAAAAACCGTTGCGCCCTGACATGCTTTGATAAGTAATGTAGAATTTCAATGGTCTGACAAATGTGATGTGGCTTTTGTAGGACTCAAGAAACTGATCTCAATAGCACCAGTGTTGAGAGGACCTAATTGGAAAATACCATTTCAAATTTCCACCGACGCCTCAGACATTGCCATAGGTGTTGTTCTTAGACAGGAAGAAGAAAAGAAACCCTACGCCATTTATTTCATTAGCAAGAATCTAACTCCAGCTGAACTTAATTATACAGTAACAGAGAAAGAGTTCTTAGTTGCTATGTGTGCCATCAATAAATTTCGTCATTATATAACAGGCTATCCAGTTATCCTGTATACTGATCATTCTACCATTAGATATCTAGCTAATAAACCAATTACTAATGGATGGGTCACTCGATGGTTATTATTATTACAGGAATTTGATATCACTATCAAAGATTGACCCGAGAGAGAAAATCTTGTCGAAGACTTCCTGTCCTGCATCCCAAAAATAGACGACTTATTAAAAATTGAGGACCGATTCCCAGATGAGCATCTGTTTGTTGTCGACACAAAACTACCTTAGTATGCTGATGTAGCAAATTATCTAGCAGCGGGAAGATTACCGACACATTTATCATCAAAGGAAAGACGACTGATCATCCAACGTAGCACACAATTCACTTGGATTAGTGGATATCTTTTCCACACAGGAGTTGATCTCTACATCTGACGATGTGTACGAGAGGAAGAAATCTATGACATACTAAAAGAAAGACATGACGAGCCCTGTGGGGGGCATTTTGCAGACTGCAGGACTGGACACAAAATCTTATAGATGGGCTATTATTGGCCCTCAATATTCAGAGATGCCAAGAAATATGTTCAGACATGCGACAACTATCAGCGGATGGGGAAACCAGGTCGGGCTGATGAAATGCCCTTGAAAACACAAGTCATCGGCCCCTTTAATCCAAAGTCAAATCAAAAAGGCCTATATTCTCGTTGCAATGGACTACATGACCAAATGGGTAGAGGTGGAAGCTTTATCAAATGCAACAAAAGAAGTAATCATCAAATTCCTTTTAAAATTGTTTGTACGGTATGGACTACCCAGAGAAATAATTACTAATGGAGGGTCACAATTTACAGGCCATAGAATCACCACCACCCACAGGTTACTTCTCCATACCACCCACAGGTAAACGGGCAAGTAGAAAGCACCAATAAGGTCCTAGAAGCAATCCCGATGAAGATTGTCTCAATAAACTGACAGAATTGGGCTACTGAGCTCCCAAATGCCTTATGGGCTTATCGTACAACCTTGCATAACACCACTGGCTACTCTCCTTACCATCTAGTCTATGGTAAAGAACCCATCTTCCCAATTGAATTCGAGATCAAGACCCTAAGAATGGCCTAGGAAATTGGAATAAATCTTACAGAAGCACATAAACGACGCCTTCATCAACTCAATGAATTGGATGAAGCACGCTTGTATATTGTGGAGCGCACAACTATTATCTAGAAACAGAGAGCAACCTGTCATGACAGGCATATCAAGAAGAAATCATTCAAGAAAGGCGACTAGGCACTCCTCTATGATTCCATATTTTAGGACTTTCCTAGGAAATTACAGACACGATGGCTAGGGCCGTATGAAATTAATGGAGTCCATGATAATGTCACGGTTACTTTGAGCACCATCGATGGGTCTGGATCACCCTTTCTGGTCAATGGACACCAACTGTGACTTTACCACTAGCCACCTTCAAAAGATTATTTCTATCAAGAAGTAAGTAAAGACCCTACAGTGCAGATTTTGGCTGGCTGGGCAGGTAACCCAACCACCCCAACTCCATAAATGATGTATTTTGTTTATACTGTATATATTATACATAGTTTTCCAACTGAGTGGTTAGTTTTTCTTTGTTTTATAAAAAAACATCTAGGAAACAAGAATCAGGATAGATAACTACAATTATCACCTTTTTTTGTTCCATACTCTTGTTTTGTCTTATCACACAGAATCTGTCTTTTACATGTTCATGATGATTCTTTTCCTTTTTCGAGCGTCTGCTGCTCCTTTCGAACGAAACAACTGTTGTTCCTTTTCACGCACATGCTGTTCCTTTTTGAATGAAACAACTGTTGTTCCTTTTTGCGCAACTGATATTCCTTTTCGCGCAACTGTTGTTCCTTTTTGAACGAAACAACTGTTGTTCCTTTTCACGCAATTGTTGTTCCTTTTCATGCAACTGTTGTTCCTTTTTTAACAAAACAACTACTGTTCCTTTTCGCGCAATTGTTGTTCCTTTTTCGCGCGCCTGCTGCTCCTTTCGAACAGAACAATTGTTGTTCCTTTTTTGTGCACCTATTGTTCCCTTTTTTTTTGAATAGAACAACTGTTGTTCCTTTTTTGAACAACTGTTGTTCCTTTTTTGTGCACCTGTTGTTCCTATTTTTTGAATGGAACAATTGTTGTTCCTTTTCGTGCACGATTGTCATTTCATTCTTTACTATTCAAACGCTAGCCATTCCTCTGTAAGTGCGGCTTTCATCAAATAATTTTCACCAGCACTGTTTCTAATCGTCATTATAATGATCTGTCATTATTTTTTGGATGGTTCCTCACACCTTATCAATTTTTTTTTCGTGGAATAATCTCTCCGAAATATCTTAAACCTCGTTCATAATCGATTGCCACCATAAGTTGTTTATTTCCCTTATATATACAAATATACCTGAATGATATTCTGCCTCTATATTATAAGGAGTCTTCAAAACACTTTTACTTGGCATATTTACACTTCTTTATACCATCCCTTACTCTTAAGGAGTAGATGAGCCTCCCTTATATATATATATATATA
>CBVK0100831017.1:0-18797 GCA_900067695.1 Picea abies
AACATTGTTTTTGTCATGGCTAAACTCTCATTGGATTGTTTAATCCATACATTTCACTTTTCCATTGAGATCAGTGTTGAGATTATACTATTGGAATTGTCCTTTGTTGTCAAGTTCCATCGAGATATTATCAGACATCAGAGACATTCACACAACCACCATCATTATATTTGAATTGGCATAGTTTAAAAGATAGCTTTCCTGTTTTCATAGATTAGAAAAGATAGTTTCTTGCTTTTGTATATCAGAAGAGATAGTTTCTTTCTTTCATAGTTTAAAAGATAGTTTAAATGTTGTTGTAGGATAGATAGTCTTTGCTTTGATAGACTAGATTGTAGTTTGATTATCATAGATTAAAGGTTAGTTGTTAGTTTTTCTTTCTTTCAATTAAATAAATTTCCTTTCCTGAATTAGAAATAGCTTTGAAGTTTTGAATTAAGAATCTAGTCCACTTGCCTCTTAAGCTAGATAGTTGTTCAATGAGAAGTTTTAATTTGATTACTTGCAGTAGAGGTTATCTTAGAGTATTTAGTTGTTTACTTGCTTTAATAGGTTAGCTAGTTGTTTTTCTTACTTGTTTAGTTTACTTGCTTTAATAGGTTAGCTAGTTGTTTTTCTTACTTGTTTATTTTCTTTAATAGGTTAGTTAGTTGTCTTTGCTTGTTTTCTTGCTTTAGTAGAATAGTTGCTTGTTTGTTTACCTATTTTGTTTCATAGGGTAGTTTCTCATTGAATGTAGATTGGCAAGTTAAAGTAGTTTTTTTTTTTAGTTGCTTGTTGTTATGCTTAATAGTTTTCTTTCGCTTATTGTTGGACTAGTTTGCTTTATATAGGGTTTTTACTTGCTTTATTAGCACTATCCATCAATCCTTGGCCCAAAAGTACTTAGGTTACACAGTTTCAAGTTTCTTAGTAGGGTTTTCTCATTAGATGGGTTTGCTTGAACATATTAACCCTTAGATAACCACTTCCTTAATTGGAATATACTACTACCATCCCTTCTACCTTTGGCATATATTTTGCTACAACTTTAAGTTTACTTACCATGGGTTGACAATTTAATTGTGGGTTTTTAGTGTGTTTTTTGTGCATATAGAACACCCATCACCCTGAATAATCATAAAAATATCAAATTACCAGAGACCTTCAAAGAAAAAGAGTGCATAGAAATAAGAATAGAAGACTTCGACATTGACTATGTTCTTTATGAGGAAACACAGGTGAATAACATGATAGAAAGAACCTGGGAAATTTTAGGAAATCCTGTTATGATTCCTTCATTGGGAGGGATAGGCTTATTTAGAGGAAAGTTGATAAACCTATGTGGAAGACTCACCTAGATATATATGAGTGCTCATGGAACTTCGACAGAGGAAGAATTTGAGGTTGTTAAATTTATTGAGAGAAGCACCCCATCTGCTATGTTACTAGGAAAAACCTGAATTGAGAAGGATTAGACCAGAAGAAAAGAAGAGGAAATTACTAGGAAAAACCTGGATTGAGAAGGATTAGACTAGAAGAAAAGAAGACGAAGCCTTAGAATAGACAAAGCAAGAACTAAGAGACTTCATGACTAAGAGAATAACACACTTACTGAAAGAACAAGAGGACCATTCGAAGCTACCGAGGACCAGAAATATGGATGTTGAAGATGAAAAGTTGCAGAAGATTCTAGAGGGAACTTCACAGAAGGAAGGTTTGCAAAACTAGAACTTCGTCGGGATATCAGAACAACGTAAAATGTTACTTCACCATGGCGGAGAGATATAACCGTTGGAGGCATTATGACCGTTAGACCGATGCTCTTGAACGTTTAGAACAACAATTATGACCAGAAAGATCACCATCGAACCGTTGGTACCGCACCATAACAGACATAAATTCATTGATGAAGACTTCTCACCCATTGGAGAGATATGTTACTTTGTCATCTACTTATTCCATCGATTGTTTCATCGAGAACACTTTTGAGAATTGTATTAGAGACAACAAAAGAACTCATGGTTACCGCACTATATTTACTGAGATTTCGACACCTATTCTATTGCATTGAGCATTCATTCATCGACCTGATTTATCCAATCTTGAGCGTCCATGTCAAATGAACTCAACGTCGTAGAGGAGTCATTTTAAGAAGTTCTAATCAACCTAATGGCCAAAAAATTAATGTCCACGGGGATTCAAATATTCATCAACGAGAGGAGTGTAAGCCTCTTCATTGACTTCTCACATATCTGGGCCATCCCGAGCTGCAGCCGAAAAAATAACGAAGCATCGAAATGACTTGGAAAATGCCAAGTTAATCTCAACTATCCTTCCTGACTACGTCCCACCTCTGGTCGGTGTAGTGAGTCATGATAGTGTCCTTAGACACTTATATTACACTCTGGTTACTACATACCTCCCAAAGGGGATACGTACAGTTCAACCACAACTAGATAAGATCACGACATTAAAATTCATCGACTTCAACCTAGGGAATCACAAGAACTACAACATGCTTTCTCCTCACAGGTATTTGACTATGACGAAAGGGAAGAAGTGGAGGATAATCCCCCAATCATGGACTATGAACCTTGCATAGTCCACCATCTTGAATGTGATGAAGATACCACATTTTGGAAGGCACCAGGAGGTTAGCACGTGCGTTAATCTCCTACTATCGTGCTACCATAGTGGATATATGTGGCTAGATAGACGCATCACCATCAATCCGTCATTGATCCATAAGATCACCAGATTGAGCATGTAGGGACTAGACCCATAAGACTTCTACCCACAAAAGGTTGCAAACCACGCCCTAACATATAGGATTAAAGATACCTATGGCAATGTAGAAAAGGGGACACGAGGGAAGAATGCCATAGTGTGTCTGGCCTTCCAACTGATTGTAGGAAATCTAGTGAGAAAGAACAGACACACGCAGGTCACAAGGTTTGTTTTTTACCTCACTTGAAAATGTGTGGAAGGACTATAGATGAACTAGGAAAAGTACTTAGTCAACCAGTTAGAATTAGATTGTCATGAAGCTCAGGATCAGGGCTATGAGTTCCATTTTAGCTGGTTGTTGATCCTCATTGCATTCACTACTTGGGAGATGCTGGAAGGTGTGACCTTCCCTGACATTGAATCGTTCCAAATGCTCGGTGCGAAGTTCACCACTCTCAAGTATTCGAGTGATATGGAGAAAAAATGGAATTCGAATGCAGTATTCCATACCTACTATCTCTAGTTAAAGAGGGATATCGGGGTTGTCCCTCGCATGACATCAAACACACTACACTGGTTCATGCCCCTTATGAAGTTTCACGCAGATCAACACTTTATTTATATCACTACGTGCATAGACAGAAATAAAGAAGGGCTTCAGTCATACTATAAGCTCACAAAGGAAGACCTAGAAGAAATAACCAAGGACTTGCCTGCAGAGCTCCTTATCCCTACTGACCCCGCCAAACTATCTGATCCCAAACTAATCGATAGCCTGAAGGCCACTCGCAGAGAGCATGATACACCTAGAAATAATATAAGGAAGAAGAAAGAAGAGGTCCAATAGCTGAGAATTACATTAGAAGACATTGCTTCAAAATCACCTGGATGAGGAGGTGATGACAAAATAGATAAAGAAGAGACCAATGGAAAAGAAGATCAGCAAAAGCAAGGCAAAGTAACACTGCCTATGGATCTTGTTGATGAGGTTGATCCATCTAAGTAAAGGAATGTTTCCCCCATAAAACCTACCTCCTGGAAGAATTCCAAAGCTACTAAGACTAAGCTACAGACTGTACTCAGGCTCGATGACTTCGACTTCATCATCTCATCCATATCATATGCCTCGTAAGACATCTTACAGAACAATGAATCCAAACAATCAACCATGTCTGATAGAATTGAGATAGAACTCGGAGGGGTACAACAACCCCTTCAACCCAGCCATGTAGTGTCCACTGTGCCCCTGCCATTAGAAGAACTAGAGTTGGAAGATGATCCTACCCAACTCCGCAGAATAGCTGATGCGACCAAAGATCACCTTCGTCGTGCACAAGAAGAAAAATAACAAGCCACAGTGGCCCTGAACCAAGAACAAGAGGAAGTGATAGAGCAACGTTGAGTTGTGCAGTAGGAGAAGGATGACCTCCAAACAAATTTTGAAGAGGAGAAAGAACATATCCAACAAGAGAAATAAAAATTGCTCGCAGAGCATATTGGAGTCAAAGAAGAAATCAACAGAGCATTTCACTCTGTGACAAGATTAGAGAAAAAAGTGGAAGATCCAGTGGAGTATCAAGTATAATAGTTTTCTTAAGCATCCAACAACTGCAACAGAGAATAGTAGACCTAGAGATACAAACAATGCCAAGCACTCCATAGGATGTGCGAGACCAAAGAGAAGCCACTTCCCAGAGTGCAGTTAAGAGAATCAAAGCATTATCTTTGGAATGTAAACATCTTAGCAGTAGAAGTGCACAAACTTATGAGCAACTTACTGAAGACCCTGAACTGAAGACACTCGAGTCACATCTCCAGGAGGAAAAGTAGAAAGAAAGGACAATACAGGTGTAGTTGAAGCTCCTGTCGACAGTTGAGAGGATGAAGCGATCTTAGGAACAATGCACTTCTCAATAGTAGGTCCACACTATACAAAGAAATGTCATGGAAGTGACTTAGAGGATCCAAACAATCTAGGATGAATCTTGCCAAATGTTTGAGGAGATTGAAGACCGAGGAGAAAATTTGGATCAAGTAGTCACTACAGTCGAACAACGCTTAGAGGGACCTGTCAACGAAGAATTTATTCAAGAGCTCATCGAGCAGGAGGCCTTGGCACAATGACAAGTTGAAGCAGCTCTAGCCAAGCTTGAGGCTTTTGAGGTAGAGATACCCAGATCAGAGTGACTCGGGATGAGTCAGAGGTGAGTGTTGGGGGCTTGTTGGCCCTTTACCAAGTTTTGGATATCCTTGGTCATATTTGACCTATTTTGGGACTTAGACAGGATATCGAAGGAGGAGCACAATTCGAACCCGAGATCACGATATCTCATCCCCTTGTTTAGGGATTTTTTCATTTTGGAATATGTAACGAGTATGGGGATGTTGTACCATGGGTTTTCCCATGTTTAGGCCCTTTTGTAATGTATAAATAGATGTCTAGGTGATGTAAGAAAGTGCTTGGGCACCATGCTAAGTGCTAAGGAAATATATGTATCTATGTGATGTTGTGCTAAGTGAAAGTTGTAAGTGCTTTGTGCATGTTGTGTTGAGAAATTACAGAGATAAGTGCAAGTGACTGTGTAAAGGCTTTGTGCTATGACCTAGCTCGGGGAAGGAGGATCTAGTGAAGTGTGAAAAAATCTCCTATCCTATGTGAAGTAGGATCTTGTGGCTCTATGCATGTAGAATATTGACAGAAGACAATAAAGAGAAGAAGAGTTGGTGGACGTAGCCCCAGGCTAGGGGTGAACGACGTATACCCTACGTTGTGGTTCCTTTTTGCATTATGGTTGTTTTATTGTTTATATGATTGATGCTTAGTGTAATGATGAATGCTATATGAATATGATATCTTAGTGCTTAAAGATGTGGATAAGATAATATATATGATCTATGTTGATATTCTTAGTTCTTGAATATATTACATCCGGGTGAATACTGTCTTGCTTAGTTATTAGGGTTTATCAGTGCTGTAAACAAAGTTTGAATACTAATGAACTATAAATGATAAGTTGTTTGTTAATGTGTTATAATCAAAGGTCAGTGTCCCAGCTAAGGTTGTAGACATCTAATTCCTGCAACCACCCCTGCCTCTACCTCAAGTGAGACTTCATCTTCTTTCCATGTGTTGTTGAAAGGGTCGGTAGTCAGGCTTTTTTTGGTGCGTTGTTGAAGCTTTGAACCCCGGGTCTGCCCCTGTGTGCCAACATGTTATGAAGAAGAATGGGGAGATTAGGTTGTGTGTTGAATTCAGGAACTTGAACAAGTTCTCTAAGAAAGACAACTTCCCTTTGCCGAAGATGGAGCATATCTTGCAAAGAGTGTCTAGAGCTAGTGTCATGTCTTTTATTGATGGGTTCTCAGAGTATAACCAAATATCAGTACACCCAGATGACAGAGAAAATACAACATTCACAAATACTTGGGGTACTTTTATGTATGCCAATGTTCCCTTTGGTCTTATGAATGTTGGGACTACCTTTCAGAGGGCCATGCACATTGCCTTTGTAGGTGAGAAGGATAAGTTTGTTTTGATATATTTGTATGATCTAACAGTGTTTTCTCACAACCATCAAGAGAGTTTGAAACATTTAAGGGAGGCATTATTGAAGTACAAAAGGTATGGGATTTCATTAAATCCAAAGAAGTCTCATTTTACATTAAAAGAAGGTAAGCTTCCAAGACACATAGTGACTGTTGAAGGTGTAACGTTGACCCTGCAAGAGTAGAAGCTATTCAAAAGATATCAATTCCTAGTTCTAAGAAAGAAATCCAATCATTTCTTGGAAATATTAATTTATTAAGAGATTTATTCCTAATTTTGTAGAGTTGATTAAACACATCACTGGCATGGTAATGAGCGATTCAGAAGTTAAATGGCATGATGCAACAAGGGATTCTTTTGAAGCTATCAATAAATCTCTTATGTAAGCTCCTACTTTGATCAACCCTGACTAGATTGCCAAACTCATTGAGTTTGACATTGACATTAAGCCAACTAAATTGATAAAGGGTCACGGTTTGGAAAATCTTCTTGTTGAGGAGAATTGTAAGGTGTTGGGTATTAATTTTATCAGCATAAATGGAGAGGATGCACAATCTGAAATTTTTGTTGAAAGGTACTGTCACGATCAGCTAGTTTCAACAAACTTGTCTTCTTGTGAATGGTACAATAGTATAATACATTTTTTGCAGACCCTTGTAGCCCCTTCAAAGATGAATCAAACACAAATGAGAGTATTAAAACTCAATGAAATCAAGTTTTTTATTAATGAAAATATGATTTACTGGAAATACCCCTATGGGATGTTGTTGAGGTGCCTTGAAAAAGAAGAATTAGCTCAGGTTATGCCTCACCTTCATAGCAACAATTGTGGTGGCCATAATTACTAGAAAACTACAACCCGAAAGATTTTGAGTTTTGGTTACTATTGGCCATGTTTATTTTCTGATGTGTGATCCTATGTTAAGACATGTGACAAGTGCCAAAGGTTCACTGGAAAACAACAGTTGAAATCTCTTCCATTAAAACCCATTTTAGTCACTGGACCCTTCCAACAACGGGGGTTGGATTTCATTGGAGAGATACATCCATATTCAAGTGGCCAACATAGGTGGATCCTAGTATAAACTTACTACTTTACAAAATGGATTGAGGCTATTCCCACCAAGAATTCCACTCATTCTGTAATCATCAATTTCTTGAATGATCATATTTTTGCTAGATTTGGCTGCCCCAAAAGACTTGTTACTGATAATGAAGTTTATTTTAAAGTTTATTATTTGGTGAAGTTATGTGAAGACATGGGTATTCATATTGTTCACTCAGCTACCTACTATCCTCAAGGAAATGGCCTTGTTGAATCATCAAACAAGAGTCTAGTAAGGATTATTAGAAAACTGCTTGAAGAAAATCGAAGTAGTTGGGATTCTAAGTTAAAATTTTCACTCTGGGATGATAGAGTGACAAATAAGAAGTCCATTGGCACTTTTCCTTTCAATATGGTGTATGACACTGAAACCATTTTTCCTATCGAACTTGCACTACTTATTGCAAAAAAAATTCAAGAAGAAGAAGGGGAACCAAATAATTTGGTTAGAAGGATTCTTCATCTATTAAAGATTTAGTAGGTAAGGGAGAAGTTACTTGAGATGACAGAGTTACATCAAAAGAATATGAAAGAGATTTTTGACAAGAAGGCTAAAGAAGATGTTTTCCAAACAGGGGATCTTGCTTTAAAGTGGGATGCTTATAGACAAGATAAAGGCAAGCATGGGAAATTTAACACTTTGTGGACTGGACCTTTCATCATATCTCAAGTGTTGCATAACAATACTTTCCTATTACAAAACCTAGAAGGTAATGAAGTATTTTGTGGCCCATTCAATGGGTGTTTTCTCAAAACCTATTTCTACTAAGGCATTTTAATCATTTTCCATTGTAAATATCATTAATTTTTCAGTTTAAGTCTCATAATAACTCCATGCCCAATGGAACAACAATTTCACTTCTTTTTGTAAGTTTTGTAGGTGAAAGGAAAGACAGTTGGTCTTACGAGTTCCTGGAACCTCACAGGAAGGCTTCCATCCCCAATTAGAGCTAGATATTATGTCCGAATAAAAACTCTTTTTATTTATGTCTTAGGTGATTAATTGAGTTTTTATTCTCTTGAGTCATTCAATAAAGTGTGCCATTCATTGAGTCTAGTCATCAATTTTGAGTCATGTCAAATAAGGTTGATATATGGATAAGTGGTTATCATGGTCATTGTCCTAGGTTATATGCTCAAAATCATAAGTCATTTGTTTCCTAAAAGTGATTCATCGATCATGTAAGTCAGTTTTAGTCCATAATGAGCATAATTTTCTTTCAAATATTGATTTGACCTTCATTATATCATTCCCCTCAATGATGACGAGTTCGTAGCACACCTAGATACTTTTGTACTTAAAGAGCTAACAACTCATCCAGTGTTGTTAGTGCAACTCATCATTTTTATATAGGGTGCGCTACCAACTCAAGGGGAAAACCCTGTTTTGAATTTTGAAAGGTTTCTAAGGTAAAAAGAATATCAAGAAGATTTTTTCAAGTCTCCATACCATCATCAAAGTGCTAAGGTCCTCTTCCAAAATTTCATCTCACCATCAAAAGAATTATCAAGGTTTGCAATCAAAACTATTTTTTTTATAGTTTCTTTTTAATTATCTCTGTGCAGGGTTGTTCACAATAGGTGCTCATACAAACGATGGCCCAAAGGAAAGATCCCATTCCCAGGAAGATATCAATCTCTGTGGTTAGATTCAAGCCCACTGAGACTACTTTGATCGAGCAAAATCCTAACAATGTGGAGTCATTCAAGCACATGGGATGTTGGAGATTCTGTGATAAACTTGAAGGACATCACCTGGAGGTTTATAGAGATTTTGTGAAGAACTATAGGAGTGGAAAGACAAAGGTTCATCCCTTGGAAATCCATGTGAAATTGGATTTGATTGTAGAAGTAACTGAGATACCTAGGAGAGGGGAGCTATGGTTTAAAGAAAAGAAACTAGAAACGGAGGATTGGTGTCAAGATATGCTTAGGCCTAATTATAGAGGAGTTGATTTAGTGAAGGGTGTGCCAAGGAAGTGGCTGATAGAGGAATATGACAAACCTCTCTTCATCATTCAAAGATTATTCACATGTGAAGGAAGATACAAATTGGTTTTGCAATACCATTTCAGGCTTCTTCTCCATTTCACTGGTAAGAAAGATATAGACTTACCTTATTTCCTTTTCATGAGCTTGCAAAGGATGATTTAGTTTGCACAACGAAATCCTAATAAGGTTCAAAAGTCCATTTTCATTTATGCCTTAATAAATCTCATAGTCACTGAATAGTTGAAGAAGGAAGGGAACGATTGGACCACTTTCCTTTTTGTATCAAATTATCAAATTGATTTTCCTCCTTCTCCTTCAAAAATCAAAACCCCTAAGAAGAAGACAATAACACCTCCCATTACTTCCTATGTCCCATCATTTGAAATACCACAGTCTTCTTCCCCCTCTGCTCCCTCATTTGAAGTATCACAATATTATGCACCCTCTGCTCCTTCACTTGAAATAACATAGCCCTTTGTTTCCATCGTTCCCTCTACATCTAAAACACCATAGTCCCCTCAAGACCTTAGTCCTCAAATACCCTTACCTGTGCAAGTCTACAAAAGAGATAAGAGGAAAGGAAAGGATAAATAGTTAGTTATTGAAGAAGAAAAAAATCCTCTTGTGGAGCTCCCTCCCATGGAAATTGAAGATAATCCTCAAACCATCCAAGCTAGAGTTGATACACCATCTCTCAGGAGGTCATCCAGGAGAAATCTTTTTTAGCATAGGATTCTCTTCCAAACACTAATATTGTACACCTAGAGCTAGGTTTCCAAGATATAAAGTCTTCCCTCTTGAAAAGGAAGCATTGGAATCCATAGTTAAGTTGAGTGAATCTCCACCAGAGTACACCTCAGAGACAAAGAAAGGGCCTAAAGATAATTGGGATAAATTATTCAAATATGCAGATAGAAAACTCAAAGAGGTTTAGGAGAAGAATCAGAGGCTACATCAGGAGAATGTCACACTCAGTAGACAACTGTCAATCCAAATAGAGGAACTAGAAGGGGACTATAACCAGCTAAAGAGGAACATCAGGAAAAAGATGATTTAGAGGAAGCAATTGGTTAATGTTTACAAATAAAACCTCAGTATGAGAGAAGAAAACAAAAGGCTAGCTGAATACTTGTAGTTGGCAAAGAACATGCTTAGCAAGAAGAATTTGGATATATTATTCAAAGAAGCTTCTTCTTCTAGTTCTCCCAAGCATGGTGATTGATTCATAGATTGTTTCAAGGTTCTGTATGGCTGATGACCTATGATGAAATAGGATGTTTTGAAGACTAATGAAAGTACATAAATTACCTTAAAAGAAACATGTATGGATATGGTTATTGAGATGAAGTATGAGTAGTCTCAATAAGGATAACAAATGGTAGTGATGTGTGTTTTATTGGTACAGGTTCTCAAGTTTCAAAAGCATATTTCAATCAATTTTGAATATTTTTTGACAAAACTGTCATCTACAGGAGTTTGTAGCATAGACTGCATTTTCTCCATGAAGTGCACAACCAACTCGCTAACCTTCTGTGTGTAATGTTTTTGTTAAAAATTGATCTAATTTTCAACATTCAATGGATGAATCATTGCTCCAGGTGTCAGATGGATGCAGCGAAGGACTTCTAGATGCATGAGGTAGCTTAGGTGGAGCTAATTTTTTGGAATTTGGATGGGATACCTATCCCTTAGAAATAGATTCTTATCCTATCTTTGTGCATCATTTTAGATTCGATCTGATAGGTATCATTCATATCCATATTTTGAGGATATTAGTCGTGTTTGTAAAACATATTTAAGCCCATTGAGGCATATTTGTAAAGGTTTCGAGATTGAAGACTTTTATACACTCTTTATTGTAAAAACTTGATATATATTTTGGAATGAAAATCCTCTTTCATTGATATTGTTTAGACTTCTATTCATCTTTATTTTTTTGTACTTGTGAGTTGAATGTCATGTTAATTTCCTATTTTACTTAATGATTGATGATTGTTATCTTATCTCTGCATTAGTAAACTAAGATCACAAAGCTTCTGCTAGTTATTTTCAACCATGCACATGTGTTTTAAATATATGTGATGTTGTTGGCATAATTAGCATCCTCCATACACCTATATTTTGCAAACCCTCTAATCAATATCTCTCAAAGGCCTTACCTTGTCTAGATATATTCAAATTATGTTTGAGTGAAGGAGTGAGTGTGTGAATTATTCATCTTTGATCCAATATTCAATACATTATTGAGCATTCCGATTAAGTTACCAAGCTCTCTTGATCTACAACCTGAAGAGACTCTTGGAGTGATAACAGTGGGTTTGGCCACAAATCCTAGGATTTCTAGAACACAAGAAGACAATCCATGAGGATTGCTTCATATAACATGACAAGAAGAATAGATGAATCTAGGAAGGAATACAATTTTGAAAAGATGGAAGCTCAGAGCTCAAGTTATAAGAAGTTGGGACACCTTTAGAAGTGGATGAAGAAGACCGAACAACCAGAACAGAATGACATCCATGAGGAAAACGCAAGCTTGATTTTTTCTAAAGCATATGTGGGCTCTTGTGGGAAAATTAGCATACATAAATGAGGTGACCTATAGAAAGGTCACATAGATATGCAAGATTTCTGTAGAACATGTCGTGTACCTATGGTAAAAGCCTTGGAAAAGAAGGATATGAGTTGAAGCATGCTTTGATGGTATAACTTTGTTTTTCAGAGTCTGATATGGTTTATTGTAGGTTTTCATGATTATATGTTGGCATGTGTATTTTATGTATGTATGGTGATGACATATCGTTGAGTAAGAGTATATTCAATGGTTAATTATTCTAAAAGGTTTTAGAATTATGTAATTGTTTTAGACACATAGTATTATGTGTAAAATTAAACATCTAGTAATACACAACATTTTCATAATATGTTTGATAAAAAAAACCTAACTTAGCACGATGATTTTAAAAGAACATAAATCATAATTCTAATTTCTCTTTCTCATCATATTGATAATATTTAATAAAACTAAGGAGAATAGAACGTGTAAAATTATTGCAATCAATAAATTGGGTAAAATGAAATGAAGGTCGTTGTTCCAACCAACCAAAATCCAGAAAAACCAAAATCACTTTCTTTGAATACCCCTAATCCTGATCGTTGAACCACAAGGACGAATACTGTAGCTTTATTCTGCAAAAATTAACTCAGAAATTCACACATTTTCATTCTCTAATATCTTTTCGAGTGATGCGAGCCTCCTACTCTATTGATTGGAAATCTTATTTATTCACTTTCCTATGACTTTTGTTTATTAATGAGCCACCTTCTCAACTCTAACTCTCAGTTGAGTTTAAAAATATTTTATGGGAAGATGCCCCCTGCATCACTTGAGTTCGACTCAATCTCTTTTCCACTTGGTATTTCATAATGTGCCACTTGTCATTCCTCCTTCTGAGTTATCAATCACTCTTTAGCATTTACCTTCAGATCATTTTTCCTTCTTTTTATTAAACAAATACTTAAAATTTCTTTACAATTGTTTCGACCACCCTTGGTCAAACTTAAATCAATCAATAGTTTATTACATAAATAAAATAAAGTCTTAATAATTTCAAACTTCGGGATATTACAACATCCCACATCTTTGAGAGTAGGTTTAGACTTGTCCTCATGGACAATATTTACTCTGGTGGTTTTTGTCCCTTTTCACTCCCCCATGGAATAATGATTTACTCTTTATAACTCGATTCTCTAATGATTTTTATTCCTGTGAAATAAAATAAATTAAAATAATATTTACAAAAAATATTGATCATTATCGATGTTTATGATGACATAACTTTTCCACATATATATTTTTCCAAAACTTCAAAACATAATCATCAAAATTAAAATATTCAAATGTTTATAAGTGGAGTACATTACGAGAACAATTAAGAATGGTCTTGCAAACATTTAAAGCGCATCCACTATACATAAAGTTTAGTAATTGTGAATTTTATCACGATAAAGTACAATACTTGGGGAATGTAATTTCAGGAGAAGGGATTTCGGTCGACCCAGAAAAGGTTAAGGAAATCCTAGACTAGTTAGTACCAAATCATGTCTCAGATGTATGGACCTTCATGGGAATCACAGGGTATTAACATATGTTCATAGAAGGCTTTTCAAAACTTTACTATCCAATAACCTCATTGTAGAAAAAGGGAATCAAATTTAAATGTAATTAAGAATGTGAAAATATCTTTGAAAATCTAAAACAATTGTTGAAAACAACACGCATATTGAAGATAACAAACCCACATCAAGACTTTGTGTTATGTACTAATGATTCATTAGAGGGATTAGGAGGTGTATTGTTACAAGACGAATATGCAATTGCTTATGAATCACGAAAGTTGAAACCTCGTGAAAATAGCTATACAACCCATGATATGAAATTAATTGCTATTGTGCATGCATTAAAAATGTGGCGACGCTATGTGTTGGGTAGGATATTTTTGTTGAAAAATGATATTTTCATCCTTAATATTTTTTTCGATCAACAAAAATTAAATGCAAGATAAGGGAAGATGCTTAGCTTTCCTAAGTGAGTACAATTTTGAGATAAAACATATTAAAGGGAAGAGAAACAAGATAGTAGATGGACTTACCAAAATACTAAATACAATTTTCAGTAGTAACATACAAACTCTTTTGAAACAAAAAATTAAATCAACAACAGAAAATGACGAAAATTATAGGAAAATAAAGAAAAAAATTTAGAATAATAAATCAATTGAGGAAGAATCAAAATTTAGTTGCAATTAGGAAGGTTTAATGTAGTAAAAAATAATAATTTATGTTCTAAACAACACAGAATTCAAGAATTTAATATTTTTTGAAGTACATAAGAAACCTTATTCATGTCACCCTAGTAACCAAATGACTATAAAAACTTTGAAGAAATAATATTTTTGGCCAGGAATAAAAACAAAAGTAGTTGAAGATCTCGCTAGATGTCTTGATTGCCAACAACTTAAAGTTGATCATTGCCATCTAGTCGTATTACTGCATCCCATACCCATTCCTGAGTGGAAATGAGAAGTGATTAGTATGGATTTCATTACAAAACTACCTACAACTAAGAAGAAAAATGACTATAATGGTAGTAGTAGACAAACTCTTAAGAGCTGCACATTTCATCCCAATAAAATCAACTCATAAAGCTATAAAAATTGCATATATTTTCATGAAGGAATTTTTTAGAATGCATGGTTCATCCAAAACAATCATTTTAGAGAAGGATACAAAGTTTACTTTTAATTTCTGGAAGACCTTGTTCAGTGGTTTGGACACTCAATTGAATTTTAGTATCGCATTTCATCCTCAAATTGACTATCAGACTCAAAGGACTAATGAAATTATAGAGAATATGTTGCAAATGTATGTAATGGACTGCCCCACAAAGTGGAAAGATTACCTTCATCATGTTGAGTTTGCATATAATAATGGTTATTGAACATCATTAACGATGAGTCTCTTTGAGGTAATGTATGGTAGGAAATGTCAAACACCTATCAGTTGGGAAAACTCGATTGAAAGAATTATTTTGCGTCCAGATATTGTAAAATAAATGGAAGCAATTGTTTAGAAAGAAAAACAAAACTTGAAAAGTGCACAAGATAGACAAAAAACATTTTTCGCACTTGAAAAGAAAACATACATAATTCAATGTAGCAGATCATGTCTATCTAAAAGTCAAAACCAAAAATAGTTCATTTAAATTCGGAAAGTGTTCCAAGTTGTCACCATGGTATTGTTGGACATTTGAAGTGGTTTCTAGAGTGGGGTTGGTGGCCTATCAACTTGCACTACCATCCAATTTAAAATTATAGAATGTATTCCATGTTTCATTGTTAAAGAAGTATGTACATTATGTAACTCATATTGTAAATTGGAATGTGATTCAGGTGGAACCAGAAGGTGATCTCTAGTTGGAACCGCTACACATTCTCGACAAGACGGAAACTATGATATGAAACTAGGCCATCACTTAAGTTAAAGTGCAATGGAGGAACTTTATTCTTGATGAGGCCACTTGATGGAAGGATCCATGAGAATGGCCTATTCATTCCTATTCCAGAGTTGGGATGCTCAGATTGGAACACTAAGAACGATGTTTATTTCAAGGGGGGAAGTATGTAATGTCCCTCCATTTATAAACATTTGAATATTTTAATTTTTGAGGATTTATGTTGTGAAAAGTTATGTTAAATTTATATCATCATAAACATAGATGATGATGACTATTTGTGTAAATATCATTTTAATTTATTTTGTTTTACTAGAAACAAACTAATTAGAGAATCCATTTATAAAGAGTAAATCATTATTCCATGGGAGAGTGAAAAGGAATTATTTTTCTGTGAAAGGAAAAAGAGAAACACGTATAGAGGAGGTAGGTTGATGTTGAGTACATGTGAAGAGAGTTTGAATTTGATGGTTCTGAGAAAGAGTCAAACTCTGAGTTTTCTAAAAATTGTTATACAATTTTCAGTTCCTATGGAATAATAATTTAAGCTAAGGGGTGATAGGAACAAGTAATCTTAATTGTTTATATTTATGGTTTAGTGGAATTGGTTCTTTACTCAGTTTGTTTCCAGTTTTTTAAAGAAGAACGAGATATGTTTTCTAATTCTACTTAATTTTATAGTGAATGATTTCTCATTGTTTCAATATAAAATGCATGCTAACATTATATAGATTATATTCTATCTCTAACATGTTGTAGTAGTTAAGTTATTTATTAGAATACTATAATTTCCTTTCATTTAACCGATAGAAATGAGGAATATTAGACTCTATAGTATGTTTTTAAAGGAAACAAATAACATTTTCTTTTAGCAGTTATATAAAGAAAGGATAGTAGAGATGAAATATTAATATTCCTATAGAATATTATAGTCTCAAAACACTATCTTTTCTATTACAGAAATAAAGAAAAGAAAATCAAAAAATAGTTTGTGGATAACCATTTATTGTTATGAAGAAGTTTTATCACGAAAAAATTCAGTGTAGACATATAGTTAAAGAGTAGCATACCTATATTTACTTTATGTATTACAGTTCTTTATGAAAATGTTATTTTCAAAGATACAAGTATAGTGGAAACATATAAGAGAATGTCCTCTGATATAAATATATATAATATATAATATATATATTGAACAATATGATATTTAAATACAAATTGTTCTACTTGAAACTTACAGGCATAGTATTTCTAACCACTAAACCAATGTAGTATATTCCAAGGTTCTCTGTAAATATAAAATACAAAGAAAGTTCACACAAACATAATGCATAAAATTTCTTTTACAAATAGATAAGAGTGGAAAGAAGTCAAGAATATTATTTCTATTAAAAAAAAATACATGTATCTCAGAGTGTACTTTCAAAGCGTAGGTTAGGGTTATCATTTTCAAAGGAAACCCAGGATTTAGTAAACTAGTAGTATGCTTAAGAGAAATAAAATAAATAACCAGAAAAATCCGCAAACCATTCCTAGGTTCGAGATAAACCCGGTTATTGCAGAGTACTAAACAAAAAATGAAAAGAAACATTTCTAATATAAATGTTTTTTATTACAACCAGGTCATGGCCACCAGTATGGGGTAAACACCAAAAATGCAAGAATAAACTCGAAACGTAGTGTTGGTTAACGAACCCATATATACAATTCGAGCGATGCATGATATTACTCAGCCTCTGGAGAACACGCTTCGAGTCCACGATACCAATTTCATCGTGGTATTTAACCTAGTTTAAGTCTTCATGAAGCCACACAGTACGATACTATTGGCGATTGATGTTAGGCACCAATCATACACAAATATTTCATACACATAGTATTAAGAATGAGAGATGTGTACTGTAGATAAGGTCAATATTTAAACTATGAGAAAAATAATAACTCACCTAGAACTCTACGAAAGTTATGCGTCCATAAGCTAGGATTTCCCGTTGAAAAATACCATTAAATAAATTAATTAACATGCAAGGAAAACTGAGTAATAATTTATTTAATCATTATAAACAACCTGGAATTATAACAATGAGTTTCCTACCCAAGAATAGTATCCAAAATGTTAAACTTATCAGGAAAAACGTTCCTACCTTCACCTCCTATTATTGGGAGATGTCGGGAGTGGATCCTCTGTATTATCCGAGCATGATGGTTAGCCTAATAGACACAATACGAGTATCATTTTCTATACAAACTAAACCATATATATATATATATATATATATATATATATGTGGAATCCGAATGGAGTCATTACACGATTAAAACCCTCCATGACAAACGTATCCATAGTATAGTATATTTATAACATCTCGTTCTTGCGAACTGAGTGAACTTATTCTTTGAGGACACTTGCTCGCAAGTGATCCAGATTTTATGCTACTAAAACATTGATTTTGATTATTAGGCGTTATGGGTTGGTGACATGTTGTTTTACTGCATTGACATAGATGGGTGCTATTGAGTTGGTGACATGTTGTTTTACTGCATTGACATAGATGGGTGCTATTGACTTGGTTTTACTGAGTGTGTAGGATCTTGGACCTCGAGGATGTAGAGGCATTGACAGAACCCCTTGGACTCTGGATCGAGTTGGGGAGTGTACCATTCGTGTTTGATTGTTTTATAGGTGATATTAGTGTATCTGATCAGATGATATGATATGGATATATTTTGACATGATTCGTTGATGACGCAGACTGACGATAGCTTGCTGACCAGACTCACATGTGGAAAAAAGGGGTCACGCACAACTACCAGAGAAGTTGAGGGAGAGGTGTGGACAATAGCCCTGCCACAACCTACTAGCGCTCCCGTCGTGGCTCAAACTGTAGGTTAACGTTTACCTAGTTCGAGAAGACCCACGATGCCATGAGAGTTGACTGCGACAGTTGCTCACGATGATTCTAAGGGGTGCGCAATAAGGCGGGTGTCTTATTCCTTAGAGGCCCTTAGTCTCCCACAAGTTCATCTAGTGGAGTATTGACTCCAGAAGTTTTTTATGTCTACCAAGAAAGTCAAGCGACGAGTGGCACCCTTGGAGCACCTAGTGCATTGTTACTGATAAATGAATGAACCTAGATGACCTTAAGATGAATAACATGATAAGAATTTTTAAAACAATTTCCCTAATAAAATGTCGCCCAGCACGAAAATTTAAGATCTAGGTCTAAATTATCTTAGTGGTAAAATTTTATCTTTTAATATATATATATATATATATATACACACAAAATAAAAATAAAAACAACATAAATAATAATTACACTCTTCATTAAATCTTGTAATAAGAAGGGGGTAAGCAATTTAAATGATTCATAAAAATCTGTTAGGGTAAAATTTAAAAAAGGGAAATAATTGTTTTATTATTTTATGAT